>JAQFXU010006334.1:0-10390 GCA_034693705.1 Spatulosminthurus flaviceps | reverse complement strand
CGTAAATGTCCCAAAACGAAATGTCCCATGATGTCCCCATGGTAAAGCTTATTTCTAATTCGAGTAGCATCTCATATAAAAATTAACATTTTGGCACGTCACAAAAAATATGTATATTTTCATTATTTCACGCCAAAACCAAATTCAACAAACCCCTTCAAAATGCTATATTACTACAAGAAATGAAGAATAATAATATGTATGGACAGGATTTAATGAAATTAGCACTACAGCCCGAATACTCTATGGGTATGAAAAAGAGTAAAGTGTCGATATATCTTTTAACCTAATGTTTACTCAAGGGCTGACAGGCAATTTTTCCAGGAGAAAGGACTCTACGAAATTGAAGTAAATGCCTGACCCGGCTCACATATTACATGGCATTAGATTTAACAATAACAATTACGGACAATGTGCTCAGGACAATGGAAGGAGTCCAGCGAGAAAGTAAACCGAGGGAAAAATCTAGCTCTCTCCACAAATGATCGTCTGTATAGTTGTAGTAGGAGTAAAAGCATTGAAACTGTGAAAATGTCATGAAAATTCCATTAAGCCCTTCCTTCTATCCCTTCCTATAGTAATACACTCATGTACATACATACTTTTATACTATATTGATTTTCTCGAATGATACTTTTTGTTCAACCCCTCCTCATACAAGCTCCAATAAGCTTCTAAGAGTAACTATACCCACACATACAAGTGACATTACATTATTTGGGGAGGAAACTGAAAAAGTTACAGCTACTTTTGGTATTTTAGTATGTACTTACTTGGTACTTATTTTAGTGGGGTGTATGTATTTAGTTGAGAGAGAGAGAGTGAAAGTAGCTCTAGCCTTGTATAGGGAACTTGTGGATGTAGAGTATTGAGCTGAACATTTACAAGGCTAGTGGATAGGATGATGGTTAAAGAGACCATTATGTCATGATTTTATTCTTTTAATGTGTAAGTAACGCTCAGAACAATCAGCTATAGTTGGGGTTGAGAAAGTTGGGCTTATATATTATTCATTCCTGCCCCTATACATTTTCTTTGGGCCTCTATACAAAGGGTTGAGGGTTGAGTAAATAAATCGTAAACGGCTATATTTGAAAGGCTGTAGAAAACTATTAAAAGCAAAGTATAAGGATTAAAGTCAAGGGACTAAAGTATTTTTCATCATTATTTATTATGTCCGATTGGTTTGTATTATTATTCCCCTCGGAGTGGTGTCCCCCCACTTCTCAAGTCAAGGCAGCCACTTTATTGCTCGAGTATATATGTATATACAATAGCTAAATATTCATAAGTTCCCATGTATTTGGAGGCTATACTTTTGAGAATTTATATGTACGTAATAAGCTGCTTATACGGGGAAATGGGGAAGATGTTATTTATTTGCATAAGTTTTAGTACTATTTAGGGACGGTGTGACTTGCGCGTGTAGAGACTTGTTAGGATAAGTACCTTTGTCAAAGAACGAGGGTTTTATAGCCATGAAACTAATGATTTGATTCGGTTGCCCAAAAACGAATAAAACTCAATGCAAATGTGTATTATGGAGTGCCAAATGACTTCCGATTTCCATGGCTGATCTGCCTATCTTATTAATGTTAGCTATACACTCCCATACTGATCAACATAGTAAAGTGTAGTGTCAGAGTTAGGCTGGAAAACATACACATTAATTATTATACACACACAGTTGTATAAATCCATTGAATTGAATTGTATTTGTGTACACATGGAAACCATTTCCACAGCTTCACTATTCTCACACACACACAGGCATACATAGTTTCTGCATGCTTTGCTCCTAAAACTACGACTCTCATAAAATATAATGCTAAATAATGTGTGGGCTGGTAAAGGGATCGGAGTAAGAGGAAATAACTTGCCGTTTTTTATTTTCAAAATGAATAGTTGCCGGGGAGTGGGGAGCAGGAGCATATAAGAACAGGAAAGAATAACAGTGGAGAGGACATTGTGTGAGAGGGTAAAAAATTGAGTGTGTACTTGAAGCAAATTACGTGTAATGGAGGAGTAGTGCTAGACTTTTCTCTCCATCTCTCTCTCTCTCCAAGAAACTTTCAAAACTGGATAATATGTAAAGGGAATTAAAGGCCGTTATTATTCACTACCACTTGTATTATTATTATTGAGCATACAGACTTTTACGCCATTTCCGAGACTCTTCTCCCAAGCACAGCAGTTACTTTCTCTGCATATTTCAAAGCTAATGCTATCGACATTAAAGAAGTCAAGGAAACATTTCACAATTCCTTGGAAAGTATTCAATTGTGGAAGTTCTCGTTATTTGCTCTTTTCATTGCATTTCTCCTTCTTCCTATGTTTTTCAATTACCACTACTTCTTCACGTACATACGCACACTCTTACAAACATATAGTTTCATAGCTCCACAGCCACTGCCTATTACGCACTCCACATTTAATTCTAAAAATACAAATAATTTTTGCTTAATTGACAACGAAAATTAGAACACATATTTTACAAGTACTAGCAGAAAAATTAAAATAAATCCGCCAATTAAGGTGAATATCTCTCAATTAATTAAAATTAACACAGGAGGAAATTTTGCTAATAAACTTAACTTTTTTTATAAACATAATTTTTACATGAGGACGACTCATTACCATGAAACATAATGCTAATTAAACATTAATATGTTCACGTTTAAGTTAGGAAGAAATGCAAGTTTTTGAAATTGATTGTTCACGGGAGACGGGATAGGGAGGGGGCAGTGATACACACAGACATATTCTCTGATATGGAAGTTTCAAGAAAGTCATATAAATTGTGGGTAAGTCAAGTACAATGAAAAATAGAATGTAGTACAAGTTTCCCTTTAAACATTCAAGTTTGTTTCGTCTCAGTTGGCAAGAAATATACTAGAGAGACTCCCGGGAGTATAAACTTCCTCTTTATTCTTTGCCTTAAAAAGCCGACTGAATACCAAGGAAGTACTAATTTATCCTTGAGAGAATTTCCATAAATCCCAGCTTTAGATGTTAATTGTATACTTATTGTTCGGCTGAGTGTGCTCATGAACAATGGTGAATGTTCTACTGTAACCTTTTTTAAGCTCTGTTGGTGGTGTTGCCTAATTCCATTACTTTCCCTTCCCGCATCTCTCCTCTAGTATACCTACATATATAGCTATCCTGCCTTTGTAAAAGTTCCAGGTTGAACTAATTTTAATATACAATGTACAAAGTAATTTCATATGCATGTAGGCATAGTTCTCTCCTATTATAATATTATGAATTCCTAACTAATACTTACGGATATGGAAGGGAACAGAAAGGGAAAAAATGTAATGGGAATACATCACTTTTTATTTCTTTATTCATGGAGAAAGTCGGTTGGGTGTCAGAAAGAGGAAGGCCCGGTACGAATTGCTCTCACATTAGGCGATAGTGCGACACTTAATGTTTGTATAATATTCAATGACTGCAAATCAAAATAAACGGATTGTGCCGACTGCGTGTTTGCTCTATTGCTGGTTCATGTCTTTTTTCTATGCACACATCAAATGAAAACATTACCGACACTTTTCCACTTTCAACAAAAGCACTATATACACTCCTATGCGATTCTACACAAGGAGTTATCTCCATGTTCCATGCATAGGCACTTTTGAGTGTTCTATGGAATGAAAAGTTTATGGAGAAATGGAAGTCTAACACCGTTGTCGTTATTACTCGTACTCTATTCCTTGGAAAGACATATGGAACGAAGGATGCAGTTTTTGATACATAACCAGAATGAATTTGTGTGCGGCTTGTATGTGTTAATGACTTCCGTACTTGAAAGCATTGAGTCTCATGAGTATATTTTGACCATTTCCGCACATGCAATCAAAGTCATGTAACCCGAAGCCTTTGTTGTACCGTGAACATGATTCCATCTTCTTCTTCCCGCCTGCATACATATTTTCCCATTTACTTTCTCTATCAAAACCAAATCTTACATAAACTCCGTCAATATCCCCGCCTAATATTATTCTGTTTGATGTGGGAAAGGAGCCAAGGGCTGGGGCTTGTATGAAGTCGTAGGGACTGTAGTAGTGAGCAACAAATGATATAGATTGGAGTAGACTCAACTGGAACTGGCACTTATATCCATTACACAGAGGAAATATGTGGGGCTAATGTATTTGTATAGAAATGTACTACATTCGGCTCTGCTTTCCTACACCTACATATGTTATTTACGGAAGTATGTACATTCAGTTTTAAAAAGGAGCCCAAGGGTGAGCCCTATGGACGGGGGACTGAAGTGGAAGGTGAACCTAAACTATTACTTACTAAATGGAGAGACAAGAGTTTTGCATGCGGTTTGGTCATTAGGGACGCAATAAACGATTAAGAGCTATTCAGTGTGCCACTTATCGTGTGGATCGCTAGATTGCTTTTTATGAGCCACTGTGAATAAATCGACCCTCCATCACCATCATCATCATCATCAAACACACCCTTCCCTAACTCTCTTTCTCCGGGATCCTTCGCGGCGGCAAAAGTTCCAACAACCGTAACGACAGTTGAAACAACAACAATAACAGCAAACACTCCAAATCTACACCAAATTGCCCTCATCTTGTTCAATAACTAATTGATCTCCTGCTCTCCACCATATAGCCCACCCACCCTTCCACTCAGAGTCGAGCCCATTCATCTCTACTTCCATTTTTATCCTTCATCCTACTACATACATGCTACTATACTATGAATCTCCTACCTTGTCCCCATACATTCATTGTAGAGATTTATTGGATAGCGTCGTATATACTATATTGTGCATAGATACATGCTTTCCTCCACACATAAATGGCTTGCTACTCTGTAAGTGTTTACAGTAGTGGAACCCCCTACAAGGCACTTGCATTGGACAAAGTAATAGCGCATTTGACACATGATGACCACTGAGCATCAAATTTATTTATTGCATTATAATGTGATAAACTTGCCAATGCATACAAATATTAGGGTAAATAAGGAAGTTGGAATAAATTGTTTGTACTCACTGCCTATCGCCTTTTGTGGATCGGACTATGCTCTACATGCATTGTCATGCATAGGAACCTTGAGTGAGGGACTGCCTTTTCCCAAGAGTCACTATGTACTGCCTGGCAGATGGACAATAATGTACATAGGAAAGGGTTACAAAGTTGAGTGATCACTATCGAGAGGCGATGTTTTCCCACGGGTCAGTCCTACAAATGTATCAATCTTTTTGGGGTATCTCCTTTTTTGATGACAGAGCAACTATCTAGAGTGGAAATGGCTTTTTATTTTCCCAATACTATACGAGAATTCTCCCCTATTAAATCTCTGGCTTTAGATTTTTCAATACATTAGATTTTTTCCTGAGCGAGAATTTGAAAAAGCAGGAAATATTTGACCCTATGAAAACTATTAAAAAAGAGCTGAAAAATTCTAGTATTTCCGAAAATTGCGAATCCGGAAGATTTCACTGGTCTTTAAGAATTAAGGTAAAAAAGATGAGATAAAAGGGAAAAAGTTTATTGGGCAAATGTAGGGAATTGTCTATTCATGAGCACCAATCGGGTTGAACTAATCTAAAAGGTAGGAATAATCTCCCATCTGTCTGTAGTAAACGTGATGTGAAAAATTGCTGTTGAGCCAGGGAAAAGAGAAAAGTCTTTTGATCTTAAGTCTTGACTTTGTATGTATAGATATATGTATAGGAAGAAAATTAAGCACGGCAAGAGCTTTTTCATGGATCCCTTCGATTAAGGATCTGAAAAGTTTTTCCGAACCGGGACGCCCATTACCAACTTTTATACATCCATCAGGGTTACCCACACACACATGAGACTTGATTGTCTTGGCAATCACGTCTCTCCCTATAAATTATTTCTTCCTTAAATACCCATTTAGATGGTAAGTTACTGCGATTTTCTTCTTTATTTAAACTAAGTTCAGCAGTTGTTCAGGGCTTTAGTTCATAAAAAAGAGAGAAAAACAAACATCTCTGCACTTTAGATGTTCTAAAGGTTACGGGGCCTTTGAAATATAGTAGATAGAGCGGAGCAAAAGAAAATCAAATAGTTAACGTACACTCTCCATTATGTAGCTACTTAAACTTCCAGCTCCTTTGAGAACTTTCCCTACTTTACCACACATTTACTTTATACACGACCACATATGAAAAAAAACTCCTATAATAGCTATATATGTTTGCGTATCCATTAAATACATACGAGGAGGGGAGACGTATGGAAGGGCCTAATACGAGAGAAAAAGTGAACGTGAACATAGATTGAAGTATTATGGACATGGAGAATTTGGAATTTGTATTGGTAGGGGCAGAGGATTTTTGTAGAGTCAGTGACCAGAACACTTCCGATCCGATTTCTGCATCAAAAGGAGACACACACGACTTCCAAATCATTTTATGTTCCATCCCTTCCCGTGAAACGCACATTAGTAACAGTAAACTATAGGATGAAAAATAAATCCTATATATGCCCTGATTTATTTCTCCCTTCACCCTTGCTCCACATATATCTTTCATTCCTTAAACAAACTTATTTTCAGCCTTAACAAGAACCTCTCTTGTATAAAATTTTCCCTTGCAAAAAAATCCTCTTCATAAGATTTAACAAAAATCCCACAATTCCTCCCATTAAATTCCTCCACACAAAAGTACCAAAGTAAAAGAAAGAAATAAATGTTCCTCAACACCATTCAAAAGTAATTGGCTATAAGGAAAATTAGAAATTTGAGAATCCAACAATCGAACCTTGATTTGAGATCAATGAACTCAAAAAAATGAACTTGAATATAAAATATGCATTTAATTTTTTTTTCAAATCATGTCCAAATTTACATTCGTCCAAAATCATATGAAAAGAAACCCAGGTAAATTTGGTCATTTCGCAGGAATTTTAACTTGAGTCATCGTAAAAATAGCATTTGACTACTATATATGAGGGAAAAAAATAATAGAGGAAAAATTGAATGGTTTGGAGAGAAAAAAAAAGACTTGTCATAAATAAGGAGAATTGAAATGTTAAAATCCTCATCAGAGTACATTTCTACACAATATCCAGTTATTATACTTTATAGGAATCCAACAAAAGCCAGATGATTGTCCTAAAGTATTCGCGTTATAGTATAGCAAAGCATGAAGTGACTTTCTGAAAAAAATCAACTAACAATAAAGAGCAAGAGCGTATATACATAAATACATACACATAGCATTCGTGGAAAAAAATAGTTACTTAGAACTGGAAGCTATACGAGACGACTTGTATGTACGAATTTGGATATATTGATGGAAAAAGTGAGACGTGACGCTTGAATAATAAACTATAATAAATACACAATCTCATCTATGGTAAGGTTCCCCATAAAAGTGGGAACTTAATGAAGCGTTAAACACTGAGACTTGAGCATTCTATCATTTGTCACCCAACAGACTTGCATTATGGAGACAGCTCAAGAACCAAGTGTGATATTATTACTTGACTATAATAGTACTTACTTGAATCTAAAAGAGAAGAAGCTTTTCAACAACTCCCATCTAATTCCATATGCACATATAGTAGAAGTAGTCTAAAATATAAAGTGTGTAGGGACTCAGACAAACGATTTTTGTCTCTACGACACAACAAATTCATTTAATTTATATCTTCACCTACATACACACAGTGTAATATATAAAAGCAAGTGCTCAAAATCTAACTCTCTCCATTAGGCTAACTTAAAATTCATTCATCATTACATTACGGCGAATAGACTTGAATGCTAAAGCTCCTTTAATAAAGCCGTAAATTGAATGTAACTGCTCCATACATAGTGTAGGACTCGATATGATTCTCCATGTACGCACCTATTGAATATATGTATATGATAAGGTAGAGAGTCGGAAGCGGTCCGTAGTTTTTTCTTGGAGCTACTTATTATTTAAAGTCTACGGCATTTGTTGGCCGGAGACGGATTGAGAGAGAATTGTATATAAAAAGAGCTGGGGCCCTAGAATATTTTCCTATTGAAACTTTGATGGATAATAAATATTCTGACGACTCATGGTGCTTAATGAAAATGTAATTGACTTCTCTTTGTTACACTCACTTATCCAAGGGGGATGTGAAATACAGCTCGACAAGTAAAAGTACAGTAGCGGAGCCTGACACATTGCTTAAGTGTGCGTAGTGTCCTGTACTGTATTCCCAGGCTATATACTATACACCCTTTAATAGTCATACTGAGCAAAATAAGTTAGGAAAAGCATACACCTCTAATTATGCATATGTTTCAGGAATAAAAGCCCTCAATAGCAAAATTATTATGAGAATGATGCAAACTTTGTGTTCACTAAAACATTCTATGACCAATAATAAAATGTGTTCAAACGAAGGGAATAATATTCTAACAAGAATCCTTTTACTATAGAACCCTTATCCGTACTACAAATACATAATATTCTTATTACACTATATAATATGCATGTAAAAAATGAGCACTCTTAAGACCTACAATACTATTTCTTTTAAGTTGTATATTACGTACATCCAAACGCTAGCATATAATTAGTGTAAGGACACATTAAATAGCCGAAACCTGAGCCTAAGTATGTATTTAGGAAAACAGTCTGGCACGATCAAGTCATGTAGAATGATTTAAGTAGACCCCATGTTATAATCATCATTAATGAACCCTGCTACTCCTAGTTTTTACTCATATTTAACTCCCTGCTCCGCCAACAGGCCAGACTGTATATTCTACTCAGTGTCAATTTTTTTGTTTCCAAAAAAATCCTCCTGTTGTTCGCCCTATACGCTATACGCTTTACAAATGCTCTTTTCATAACCACGTCTATCTATATATATGTGTACCTTCAAATAACTCACACATTGCCTAAAATATACCCAAAGATTTAATACACTACGATGATGATGAGTTAAAAATTAAATTCATTATGAACTTCTTAATGCAAGGGCAGAACCAGTTATTACTTTGCCATCAGGGCATACATAGAATTATTATTATTGTTGCATCTCTACAGTAGTGCTAGAGTCCACACAGCCCCGCTTTTTTCAACCATATTGTATACTTCACTATGAATATTAACCTTCTCTATAGATACTAAAAACATATGTCAACTAATACGCTGAGGTCCTTTCAAGTATATATACTCTATGCATAAACATTATTAAGAGCTCATAATGTGCACAAGGGGTAAGATTAACTGAGGAATAATCCTGGAAAAAGGTGTAAGAGAGAAGAGAGAATGACGTGTGAAATGCGCCGGTTATCAGAATGCTTAGCACTTTTAAAATGATTAATGAGCAAGGAACTCTCCCGTGAAACCCTAACGGCATTCCACCATCATCTTCATCCTCAACTTGACATATTAATTAACTGAGTATTATTATGAAAATTCTACTATTACACATTTGAATTTCTCTCATATATAGTCCCATAGTCAGTGTAGGAATAATTCTATTGAGCTCTACAAGTATAATACTACATGAATTTATCACCATAAACTGAACACTTAAAACAATTAATCCGAGATTCTATACGGTCATTATACAACGCAAGTCAATTAATCCACACTTTACACTTGATGATCTTCATTCAATATACTCAGCCATTATGGAAGTTTCATTACATTGCAATTTGGAAATCATTTCTTATATTCTAAACTATACTAAATTTCAACAGAAATGGCCAGACTATGGAAAGCCTTCAATTTCCTATAGACATTTCTTTGGATTGACAATGGAGTAGTAATGCCCCTCAAGAACAAGAACTGACTGAAATTCATGTCCATTTCAACTTAGTCATTTGTCCTTTGTACAACAGAGGAATCTTTCAAGAGTGTGAGTTTCTTTCTCCTCCACAGTGTACAGAAAAAAAAGTTTCAATTTGTACATGTGTATAAAAGTTGTAAAGTTAAAAAAGACTGTTGATAATGAATTTGTCAAATAGCTAGTTAGTTTCCTTTCAAGCGTACATTGTAGACGTTGGGAGCAGCAGTGGGAGTGCATCTCCGTCATGTTATAGTATATGTATGTATTTACTCATGACTATTGTCATTGGGCAGAAGAGGAATAATCAGAGGCTGATTAATTTTTATTCCTTCAACAATTATAAGTCCTTTGAAAGTCATTGAAGTGAATTTGAACTTGATGAAGTAATAATCATTGAGGATATGTACATACGTAGACATTAGAGGACGTGTGTATGAGGAAAATGTAAGGGTAAACTAAGTAAGCGTAAGTAAGTAAAGTGTGAATGGACGCATTAATTCCTGTAATTAACGTAAAGAAGAGCTTACAAGCAATGTCTTTTTGGTGTTCCCCTGGAATCTTCGAATTTTGTTCAAAATGTGTTAGAACACCTCCCCACTACT
>JAQFXU010006333.1:0-10391 GCA_034693705.1 Spatulosminthurus flaviceps | reverse complement strand
CCCTTGTCATCAAAAATCAACAGCCTTTGTACCCCCTCCCTCCCCCTCGGTGCTGACGTAATATCTGGACGCCCCCTAACGAAAAGCTTTTACACCTTCTGCTTTGTTAGAAAATATTTTCCGGTTTATGTACATATGTGTCTATTCTTCAATACCCGGGTGCTTGTGGGGACGCTTCGTGGAATCAAGACTCAGAGTTTGCTAAGCCAAGCTACAAAATAAGAATTAATTGAAATCCGTCCAGCACGTAATGAGATGGAAACCTTACACTACCTTACATATAAAAGCTTACATTAGGTACCTGAGAAATATTCCATTGCCTACATAAGAAACCTACATATTATTGCTTGCATAGAAATCCTTACTTAAAATGCTGGGTCTTTGCGGAGGCGTTCCCTTAATTAAACTTCTTGCTGTCTTACTTTCCTTTTAAAATACTCATCAAAATTTTCCTTACATTCTCCATCGCCTACGTTAGTACCTTGCAGTGAAAATTGATCTTCTCAATCAATAATCGACAAACAATAGAAATATTCCATGTAAAATATTTCCAAGGTAAGTAAATTCCTCAACTTTCTGTACCACCGAAAATGCTCATTTTCGTCCCATACTGTATGCATATAAGGTATAAGGATTTGTGTGGTACACATAAGCAAGAACTTTAATTTACCTAACCGACGGTTTTAACGCTTATGTTGAGAAATCCTATGAAAGCTCTTTTATTAAAGTCCAGGGTGGTTCTAGTAGGCACGGGTTCATTGCTTATTAATAACTTTAAATGTTTTTCCTTTATCCCTGAGAAACTGTCATTGTATTCCGACTGAACTTAATTGAATTGGAAATTTATACACGTTTGTGAGGCTCTTGAGCTTGAAAGTCCTGGCAGGATTCTTGTGTAAATGCGAGGATTACTTTAGTACGAGTTGACTGTTGCTACGAATGCCAATTCTCTTAATCAAATCTAGTCAAATTTTCAAACAGTTTACAGGTATGAAACCATAAATTATTGGTATAAAAGTTGAAAAATATTTTTAAATACATGGCAATTATATCGGATAAAATTTAATTTGATCAAAGTTTTGGGTGTTTTAAATTTTAGGAAAACTAAAATAATTGCATCGCCAAACGATTTTCACATCCTGAAACCTATAATTTTGTCTGCGTCTTTTCATTCTGAAACGATTTTCATACCAGCGAAAGTGATCACACACCTCAGTTTAGACGAGTTGGACGATATATAGTAAGTTTTGCTTACCTCCTCAAATCAAGAAAAAAAATTCTAAATTACTGAAACAAATTATAAATTTGAAATTTTTTGTTACACCAAAACTCACTATACTTCATTCAAATCAACACTGGCAGTTCATGCTACTCAAGAGATAATTTTTTTGCGAATTCCGAAACTTTTTCAAAATGCTTTCCGCACTGGATTTAAGGTTCAATTTGATCGTAATCGATCAAATTGGTAAATTTAACATTCATCCCCTGACGTTGGATTGGGAAAGTGGAGCGGTTCGATTCCAGACAGGAGTCTGAAGACTGAGAATCTGGAAACTGCAATTTATTTTATTTCAAATTGTTTATCTTCTGAAACTTCTCGCTTTATTCCCTGCATTGAATGGGAAAGAGAATATAAATTTAATCAGCTTGGGTTATCATAGGATGTATTTGGCGGGTCAAAGCACGGTGTATTACCTAATGAGGTATGTATTTTACATAAAGGGCAAGGAAAATTGCTACCTCCTATCATTGATACACGAGAACAAAGGATTTCCATACATTCCGCAAAAAAGTAAGAAATCAATTTTTTTAATAGGAGTCGAGTGGGAGCTCGATGTGAGGGCAGTGCTAATTTTAAGTGGTGTAAAGGTTTACGAAAAAACATTATGTTGAAGTTTTTTAGTTATTACCAGTAGTAAGGGTGTTGGAAATAAACCTGAACCCGGAATTGAAAAACTCCGGAGAGTTAAACTTTACAAACATTGAACCCGGAAACTCTCAAACCCTGTACAGGGAAGGTTACGTGAGATTTAGGTAGGGTTAGCTGGCGTTTCCGGGTTCAGGCTTTAAAAACTTTAGTTTAAGTTAATCTTCGTTTAAATTTCTTTTCACTTTATTCGCACAGGAAGCAAATAGTTCCAGAAGAAGTGGATAATTTCCCTGCGGACGCGTTACTCATAATTTCCCTGCCTTTAGGTTTTTTCTCCACTTTCTTGTCCTTTTCGGCCCCGTTTCTTTGGGACCAACTAAATTAAAATATTTTTACTGTTCTACTCTACACAAACATTCCTCGCACTTACAAAAATCCATTCTCTTTCACTCTAACGTATCTTTTCGAATGTCTCACTTGGCTATCATTTACTTCAGCCCTCCAAATCTCTTATTATTTCGTTCTAAACGAAGTTTCCATACTCGAGGGCTCTTTCAGCAGGATATCCGCAAATATTGAGTGAGTTACAAATCAAGTTCTTTTGCTTGAAAAATTAATTTGGCTACGGAAATTGCGTTTATCATTTCTCAGGACTGATCCTTCATTTTCCTCTGCAGAGAATTTAAAAAGAGGCGTGGAATTCAAACCGGAGCTGAACGTGTAGTCAAAGAATTTAGAATCGCTCAACTCAAAGTGAAACTCATCAACTACACCTACGCTGATTTCCATTATTTAACTAAATTGGCTGCACTTGTCATATCGATTCTTGGCATTTTCATTGGGGTCAGGTCATTGGGAAATACTCCAGCCCTCGAAGTTCTCTTTATATATTTGGGCTTATATGCTATTATCTTGTTTATATTCCTCTTTGGGAAAATGTATCAAGTCCAAGAGAGGATGGCTGAGGTAAAGAAAAGAGCGGCCTCAAGTATGATTGGAGGCAGATCAAGTTTAGAAATGAAATAAATGGAAAGATTCTTGGCCTCAGTCAAATGCGACGGAATAAGGGCGGGTACATTCTACACGTTAGACCGAAGCTCAACCCCAGAAATCGTGGGTTACATCTTTGAGCAAATGGTCGACCTGCTCGTAACATTTCCTTAGATAATCATGTCACTCTTATTCATCGAACGTGGTACAAGTAAGGATAAATTAAATGGATTGGAAATGGAGGCTCTCAAACTTCGCATGCATTAATAAATTTTATCCTGCCATTAAAAATTGTAGAGTATTGAAAGAAAATGATGTTTAGATTTCACTCCATTTTCAAAGTTTCTCAAATGATTTTGTGCAAGAATGTTTATTTGTGTATTTTAAACTTTGAAAAGCCAATATTTTTTAAAATATCCTACATGGACATTGTCTGTACATATATGAACAGATAGTTCACCACCTAATTTGATTTATTCTAGAACAACTGTTGAGAAATCTTGTTGAATTAGTCAGGTAAATGAATTTATGTCTATGCCACAAATGAGAAGTTCCGTTTGAAAACGTTTTCACAGAAATGTGCAATGGCCAACAGTGACTGCTGAAGGCTGAAGTGTGATTCAGTACGTGAGAACATCCGAAAACTTACAAAACAGATGACATTTGAATGTGGAAGCTATCTGTGGCCAAAAAATGGCCTCTACTAAATTTGAAGCTTGAATGCTGCTTACCTAATTCGTTTTTCAATGCTCTCCTGACAGCCATCATGATCTGTGTTGCATATTATTTTGTCTTCCTGAACACTACTCAAATTTAAGCCTAAACAATAATTTATTGATAATGTGAGAATGAGCTTGGAAAAATTTGAAAATCTCCCAAATTTTACACATGAAAGATTAACAAATTTAAAAATAAGGGCAAAAATCAAAAATTGTCCAAATTTAAAATTAAAATCCAAATATGGATTTGTAGGAGGGTGGCTTAGCAATAGGGTGTTGAAGTTGTGGTAGTAGTATTCCATTAAAAATGTAAAACTCAGAGGTCCAGTGGTGACAGCTAAATATGATTGCCTGTTGGTGGTTTAAAATAACTACATACTACCTTTGTATACTATTAGATTTTAGAAAAATCCTAAAAACTTGTCCGCCAATAATTTGTAGAAGGTGACTGACATTCAATGCATTCACAACATGGCCATACCTAAATAGGGAATGTATCACATTTTAATCAGACTTTTATTGTATGTACATTAGTTGTTAGCTTAATAAATGTAAGGTACATGCTTCACACGTTCTGTGTAGTTGTTTGAGTATTTGTTAAGCTGCGTCGTATTATTTTTTAAAGAAAGTGAAATTCAAATCACTGTCAACGCAGTCTTGAAGATCTTGATATAAATCCCCAGTTTCTCCCTCTTCTTCGGGGTACTCTCCTTCATCTTCCGCATCCCCATCATACTCACCCGCCTCTTCATTACTCAGGAAGTCCCTTGCTGCTTTATTTTCCATTTCCTCTAGTTTTTCTCGAAGAATTTGATTTTCTTCTTCTAGTGCAGGAATCCTCTCCCTCATTTGTTGAATTTTTTCTAGTTGACTTTTCGTGTCCTCCTCTGTTGGGAGTAATCCGCCAAGGAAACAAGAAATGTATTCCAGAACTTTATCCGGTTTTCTGTGTTCCATTTCTTCGTATAGAGCTACAATGGCACGGATAATGGCGGGTTTGATACCACAGGACATGACAAATTTAATGAAATCCCTACGTCGCCTGCAATAGTTAATAATGTAACCCTTTCGGACATCCATTAGCTTTGCTGCTTCATACTGGGATTCGGTCAAGGCTACGGCAGCGCTTGACTTCTTCTTGGATGTGTCTAATTTCGACGAAGAAATTTTAGCTGAAGGTCCATCTCCTTCACCTAGCGTGAAACTAATACGAGATTTGGATCTTGACTTTCTGCCGTCGCCGTCCATATCCTAATTCAATGAATGAAGCACTCTGAATGCAACAATTTTAATGCAACATCTGCGGCTGAGGCACTCACAGTCACTGATCTTGCCCAGAAGAATCTTCGGACCGCACTCATTTGCAATGCTAAAAACTCTCACTTGCAATGCTAAGTCTGTTAGTAAAAATCCGTCGCTTGAGAATTTAGCATATTATGAAAAGGGGATTTTTTAAAGCTACTTCATAGAAATGAAAACATTATTTTAATAATAATTTTTATTGCGGTCTCAGAATTATTTTTTACGATTGTAATAATTATTATTTTTAATAATTTTAAAATTATTTTTAGCTTTGTATTACTGCTCCTGCAAGTAATTTTTTTCTTACAATATTTTCTTTCAATAATAATAACAATAATAATTATTATTATTGCATAAATAAAAGCACCCGAAACTATAAAATAATTTTACAGTAAATAAAATGGCAAAAGAAGGACAGAACATCAATATTCGTTTGACATTCATTCCTTCGTATTTGTTGACGGGACCAAGTAACCATATTATTTTTCATTTCACGACTTTATTCACGTATACTTCTAAATTCTGGTGTAACATAAATAATTCCTCAGACATATTTCCTCCGGAAATAATCCTTCGCATAAATTACAATTTACTATTAAAATGTAGTAGCATTAATGGAACTTTTAGCGCATAAATGATTATCACAACCCGTTGCACCTTATTTTAGAGCTATATCGACTCAAAATTGTACGAGGAATCGTGGTCGGAGCGGAAGTAACACCTACGAACAAATTAACTCCGAAGCTTTTCCCGCGGAGATAATCCCAACAAAATGTAACGTTAATTCCTCGGACGATAATCCCGACTAATTGTTAGCATTGTCAAGCAAAATTCCCAGAATAAGTTATTTTATTCCGGGAGTTCACATTCTAGGCTTTTTTCCTATCAACGAATGATAACAATTTATGGCTACGATAGAACCAATCCCCAGAGTGATATATTTCATTATTTTTGGTTAGGTTGGGTTCCAACAACTGATTTTCCTGTTTTTATTTAGGTTCAGTCCCCAATCCCCAGAAACTGATTTGAGGTATGAATGGGGAAAACCTAATGTACCGAAGAAGTTGACACAGAGTTGATTCCACATTCTCATATCGGTTCTTATTCAGAGGTATTATGTCGGAGGCCTGAGAGATTATTTCCCGGGGTAATATGTTGGAGGCCGGAGGGATTTTATCACCCTATGTATTATGTCAGAGGGAATATCACCTAACTGCTCAGGAATAATATCTGTTGATATTGAACTTTGATCTGAGGAACAGGATGCAGATGCGGATGGGAACAAATTCTTACTCAACGTAAATATATATATCTAGCTTACGCTAACTAAATAACAATCGTCAATTTATTTGTAATTATCAAGCAATTAGTAAGCCAAGCGTAACATTAAAGATAAAATGAACCATCGTGAGCACAGTGATCCGCTTGATACAATAAAAACTCCCAACCTGAAATCCAAGTTCTCCACAACATAACAATTTTCTCTTATAATAAGGCTTTTCCCTTCCACAAGCTACCAATTCATTAGACCAGTTGACCCGGAATCTTCTGGAGCATTCATAGAGCTTGGATCCCAGCGCTGCCATCCCAACCACTTGAAGCATATTCGCGTTGCAAATGACAAGTAACATGACCAACATAATTGGATTTATCTCATGTCCAAATTTGATCGAGGCAAAGGCTCCAAATATCGCTCCCATTAAGCACATACATTTGTACTCAGGTATCACTACAGATCCATAACATCTATTGTAGATTTTATCGTGTATTTGAAGACAGTGGTAAATTTTAATGGATGCTTCCAATCTTGCTCCAGAGCTTCTCAACATTGTAATTGTTTTTGAAAGAGGCCATGTCACACTAAAATAATTTGACAATTCATTTTTCATTACCAAGTTCTTCTGTCATAATTACTTCTAAATGCTAAACTGTATTTAATTTTACCAGACTTCCCGTAGCCAAAATGTGGAGCAAAATAAATGGACGTAATTTACTAGGATGATGGGAATGGCTACAACTGTGAAGTACTGAGCGTTGAAAAACGTTTCAAATATTGCAAACAGCAAAAATGTTGAAAGGCTTTGGTACTGGCTTGGGATTGAAGCAAAAGCAAACAATTTTTGGTGAGGCCTTGCAAGGAAAAGCCCAGCCCAGCCTTATGTGGCAGCTACCATCATCACATTCAAATATTTTATCACCATAATGCGGGCGCTCCCTTTCGCAAAACGTCTTTTCAACATTTTTTCTCCTATTCAAAAAAAACATTCGTTTTTATAAGACATAATTTCTCGATTTATATAAAAGAAACAAGTATTAAAAAAAATCACGAACCTGCAATGAAATTGAATGATACGATTGAATTGAACAAGCTGGCAACGTCCTCTTTATGAAAAATGGCGTTGAATCTGTTCACAGCCAAGGTTGTATACCAAACAGCCGTCAGAGCGTGCAAAACCAAATCCCCAATATTTGTGTGGTGGAAATTTTGAACTAAGGTTACTATTACGAAAAGAGCGTAGGAGAGTGTAAATAATGCCAAGAAATAGGAGAGAAAAAGTTTCAATCTGGAGCTTGTCCCATGTAGGGTCTGATTTGAAGCATCCCAGTCAAATGGGAGAGCGTAGGTTTTGCAGAAAAATCCCATCATCTTTTGTATTAAAGTCCATTCTGCCTCAGAAAGCATTTTCTTTACAGAAGCACTCGCTTTGAGATTTTTCACAAATACGTACAGAGCAAAATTCAGAGCAATGTAAAGGATGGTAGAGTTCGTGACAAAGTAACCCATGAACCGCTCCAAATACTTTTAAATAAATCAATCTAACTAAGGGAAAATAGCCGTTGCTTATAGTCTAATTTCCAATAACGTACCTGATTCTAAGCCAGCTGAACTTTTATCAAGTTAATCGAAACATTAAATCAGGGAAATTGCTTGCGTATTAGGCTGGATTTCCCTGCCAAATTTGCGAGAGTTCAGGGATTCGAAGAGAGGAAATATAATGGTGCATTTATTTCTTCCTAATTTGGCTCGTGCATTTAGAAATTTCCCTTCTAAAGTGCTTTAATCTTAAAGTGCTAAGAATCATATAAAATTACGTGCAATTAAATCCATTAGAGAATAACCGTATGAGAGAAGGACATTGCTCTTACACAACTTACTTGGCTCTGTGGGAAATTAGCGCAATTTAATAAATTTCCAAGGAAAGTCACAAAATGGAAGAAATTATTTCGGTCTAAGCTATTGGGGGATCCATTTCATGGAAATCGTTTTTGTTCTAATAATAAATTTCAAAAATACCTAATATGATTTGGTGGCTAACGGCTAAATTCATATATTGTAGGAACTAATATGTAAATTTTCCCTAGCTAGATTCGAAGATATTTAGCTTCTGTTTTTAATCGAGCTGGGGATATCTTGTTTATTAATAGTGCGAGAGTACAGGGGATTTGAAGAGGCTTAATACTATTATTCAGTGTTTATTTGGATTTTGGTGCAAATTAATAGTAATTCGGTTCGTAAAAAGCTGCAAAAAGTAACGATTAAACGGGCATTTTCTTATCCCTGAATTAACCTTCGTATTTTTTTTTGCATGTTTAGGGGTAGTATATACAAGCAGGAATGTCTGATGAGGATTTAATTATAATTTTTAGTAACTTGCCGTTTGACGTCAACCGCAAATACCGCAATATTTTCTAGATGCATGTGTCATTAAAGTTCATTTTATTGCTATGAAAATACTGGAATTAAGGAGGTTAATTAAGTATTTTTTGTTTTGCTGTGCATCAAGTAGTGTTTGCACAGACTAAAATCCATAAACCTTGAGTTTTGATTAACTGTAATTTAAACTTTCCCCAATGCAATGTAAGCATGGCTAAATTCAGATAGGGGCTATGTGGTAAATTTTTCCTTGCCAGATTCGCAAATATTTTGCTTCTTTTTTAACTAACATGAGAATACCTTGCTTAATACTACGATAGTGTAGGTAATTTGAAAAGGCTATAAATAATTTATTCCACATTTGTTTGGATTGGTGGAAATAATAGTAATTCGGCTCGAGGATTTAAGATAACAAAGAGTAGTGAATTCTATGGTGATCCAACAGTTTTTCCTATGTTAGGCGCTCTGTTCCTCTAGCAATCAGTTTGTAGGGCTATATTTCAAACTTCCAAAAGTTAATTTTATTTATTTTTATTTCTGCACTTACTTACTTCAAAAATTATGAATGTGGTGGGGGAAAATGGTGCGGATCTTGAGTGTACCCGAGTGAGAGTATACCGGCATGGGCGCATCTGTATCCATGTGATGCACCGTTTCGGCCAAATGAAGGATTTTATTAATTTTAGTCTTAATCGTCAGTAAATCATGTTATGCATTTTGAAATGTAATGACCAACAGTTTCTTAAAACTTTGGGTTAAAACTTTTGATTTTTTGGGATTTTTTCTTTTGCATGGGAAACTTGGGACAATAAGAAATAGCTGAGTTGAATTAATTTTCTTAGGATCAACGCCACATGAGTTTTTTACGGTTTTAGTTATGAGGCGGTATTACCCTCACCCAGTTTTAAATTGTGACTTCACATTTTGCCTATTATGTGGTATATTGAAAGATTGAGAAAAAAGTGAATTTTTATCCGGTAACCAGAGGCAAATTTACCAAGGAACAACCTTACTCAAATAATATGGGTATGGAGGTTAATGTTTAACGTCAACGCCGCACAAACAATGTTTCCAGTTTGGTGGGCGCGACAATAATTAGATATATTGGGGGTTGTTCATTCAAATCAGGACGGAAGTGGCACGTCAGGAAACCATTCTTTAAAAATTGCTTATATTTTATGACACATTTTTTACCATACCTATCACTCATATAAGTTTACCACAAAAAGAATAACAATAAGTACATTTTTTGTTAATTTGGACACCGGTCTGTAAAAATAATTATTTTTGTCGGGAAACCATGGCACAATGTGTATTTTTCTCACAATTTAAGGGCGGTGTCCATATTAGAAATTCATGGATATTTCTTGATTTAAAAAAAATGACAGTCACAAATAAAACCCTATCAACTTCAATGTTACAAAATTCTCGCAGTCGCATTGTTCCATATTGTTGATAAACCGTTCAAAATATAGAAATGGGGAAGATGTGCAGATTTTTCCACTTTTCATACAACTTTATCGTACTTCCCTTAAACAAGTGAAAATTACACTCATTGCGCTATGACAAGCCGTTTCGATTGATGGACAGTAAAATTTCAATGCCCTTCATAACAGAACCATGCGTTGGGCCACGAGACGGAAAATCCGATGACCTCATATCAAGCCACTTTAAATGCGACAGTTATTTGCGTAATAATTATTATTACGGTTTTATGCATTTAAATAAGTTTATTGTTCTGTAAAATATTGGGCGCGTTGTTAAAGTGCTAGATTTTGCAGACTTAGCCAGGCAACGCCTGACTAGCGAGAGTTTAACAACACGGAATCCATTCTAGCAATAAATGTTCTAATCT
>JAQFXU010006332.1:0-10395 GCA_034693705.1 Spatulosminthurus flaviceps | reverse complement strand
ATGTTTTATGTGTTATGCAAATGGCGTTGTAATTGTGTATGCAATGAAGGACAATAAACCTATAATAATAATAATAATAATAAAATAATGTTCACTATGCTTATTAGCTTGGATCTTTTAAATAATTAAGTGAATTCCGTATTTCAAATACAAATTAAATCTACTGCAATCTTTTCTAGAAATATTTATGTGCGGATTTACTTGAAATACGAATGATGCTCAAGTTATATTCACAGAAAATGACTAAGCTTTGTGTCCCCATTATTCTCTAATGGACCAAGCTAAATAGGGCAGATTGTAAAAAAAGTTTGCTTTATATTTTCCAGATTGCTCAATGTTGACGCCAGTTATAGAAATCAAATTTCAAGCTTTAACAGATTGTGAAGGTCATATTTCTTCAACACCGGTTGGGTACCGTGGAATATGTTAAGTTTGACTGTGGCAAGTTTGGGCTTTCAATGGATATTTTCATGGAGGCAACATACAGAAACATTTTTTACTCAAAGGAAGCTTAAATCAGCAAGTTTATTATCAGTGTATTTTAATTTGAAAAAGGTTTTGTGTCTGAAATCACATAACAATAATGCAATTTAATAATTTGCTTCGTTAAATTCTTCAAAACTCACTTTATTGGATTAATTAATAAAAGCTAGAAAATTCGAATTTCGCTGAAGCCCCCGTAATTTTGATGGGTAATCTGTATAGTTTGTACGGTAGAATTTGAAATTAAAAAAAGTTTACACACAAATTTTAGTCTTTCCCTGTTGACATTAAAAGGGAAATTCTGAGCTAAATTATATTTTAATCAGTTCAGTAATTTATTTTGATTGGATCTACAATTTCCACTCCGATTATAGTAACCAGCTATTGCCACTATGGCGTGTTGAGTAAAGCTCATAGATTCATTTGCGTTACCGTACGATTATAGTCCGAGGTTCACTGACAGTATAAAATGTTTTCGGGTGTCATTCATTTTTTTTAAGTTTACGACAGATAAACTGTCCTAGTGATTGAATTTTCCTTGAGGCCTAACCCCCAACATTTCAAACTTAATTTTTACAAAGTATACGCATCCGAAAATGAATTAAATTAGTTAAAATTTGAAGTAAAGGCCCCTTGAATGGAAATTTAAAATGCTGAGAGTAATTTTGAGTTTAAATTATAGAAAATTGGAAAAAAATTCAAGTGGATATACAAATATTATTTTTGCATTTTAAATTTTTAAGCGGGGGAATAATTGGGGAACTTGTGTGCAAAAAAATACAACAAAATTTTAGTCTCAATTTTAGTGAATGAAACCGTCATTCACAACCACCCGTCTTAATTTGAATTGTTATTTTTGCAGCGTAGGCTGACAGATGTACATTATGTGTATCGTAAGTTATTACATTTAAGAATAAAAAGGCAAGTGGCGTCGAAGCGATTGAGCGTCATGATTTGAAAAATCATGACTACAGCGAGGTTCTTACTATATAGGTCGGGACTATCCATCCTGGTTACACTGTACATAATAAGTGATTATAATGATAGAATTTATCTAATGATTTGTATGGGCATGAAAAGGCGGCCTAGAAATGCGATAAATCAATAAATCAAAAATAAATCATAATGTTGCTCGGTTTAAAAAAGGCTAAAAAGGGGTAAAAATATTCAGTACGTGACTATAAAAAAAGTTTTTTATTTCCCCATTGTTTTCTTGTACATAAAACTTGTACTTGTACTACTCTACTAAGATTTTACTTCAAATTTTCTAACATGCTCAAGTTTGACGCCAGTGAATAAATGCTAAGGAGAAGTTTGGACCGGCCTTTATAAATACTTAGGGGACTCTCTGTAGGGAATGTGTTGGAAGGATATCATCAACAATTTATGAAAATGGGTAAAAATATGAGCATTCAACAAAAGTTAACAATTATTTGCTGAAATTCATTATAGGTGGTACAAGAGTAATTTTGAATGATAAATTTATTTGAAAGGATGGAAGTGACTGGAATCAAATTATCCTTATACAGCTTATTTGTTACCTTCATCAAAAAGAATTCCTGGTCTCAAAGGGGATTAAAATAGATTGGAATAGAAATCCTTGCTTTAGATGATACCAAAATTTTTACAAGCTTTGTCAAAACAAAACTGCAATATTTCAATTCCAAAGTTTGGGCTTCAACTTGAGCACAAAAACATTTCGTGGTCTCAAAGGTGAATAAAATCTTATTGCTGGGGGTTTCCAATAAGTGCGTCTATATCTACAGTTTTTAGGTCAACAAATTTTGTGGTGGGTTGGATATATTTGAAATTATCTTGAACGCTGTAGATTGACGCCCATCATAAAAATAAGGTGTGGCATGTACTATTCACTCTACGAGGTGATTTGGAACAAATACCACACAAAATCATGCTATGCCAAGAAATTCAAAATAAAATAGAAAATTCTGCCGTAAAAGCTACTCTGCAAAGTTTTACTTTACACAAAAATATTTTAGTACAGGCAACATACGCGAGTAATATTTACTGAATGAATACGTGATGAAGTTAAAAATTGGGAAAGTAGCAACCAAATATTAACAATACAATCTGTGGAGGTAAATGTGTTGGCGTAATAAAATAACGTTCTCTGTGCTTATGAGCTTGGATCATTTAAACGAGTGAATTGTGAATTTCAAATCTAATTTAAATTTGTTTTGGAGTAAGGCCACAGGGAATATGTAAGCCCAAAACATCATATTTTTTAAAATTAGTCATTTTCAGCAAAAGGAACGCGTGCTGGAAGGCATAAGCAACGGCGTTGGAATTTTTGCAATGGGTTCAGCTGTTACAGAATTATGGCTCAAAACGTCTTTTTCAGTGTTTGAGGTTGTATCTCCCTAACTAGTGGTGTAATTGGATTCATTTTTGAACTAATCCGTTCAGAAACAAATTTTTCAGTGCATCACTGAATCGTTTTGTAAATTTTGAAAAATGGCTGAAATACAAGGACAGAGTAGAAATAAGTTGGGAATTATGCTGCTTGTTAAAAAGCAGCGGAGCCTGAATTTGTAACTTATTTCTACTCTGTCCCCTATATTTCAGTCATTTTCTACATTTCCCAATACCGTGACATTTTCTACTAAAAAATTTGATTCTGAACATAGAAGTTCAAAAATGAGTCAAATCACCCCATTAGTTCCGGAGATACGGCCTTAAATACAAAAATTGCGTTTTTGCCATAATTTCGTAACAACTGAACAATTACAAAAATTCCAACGCCATTGCAGATGACACCCAGCAAACGTTACTTTTGCTTAAAATGACTAATTTTAAAAAAAAATGATGTTTTCGGCTTACATATTCCCCGTGGACTTACTCTTACTTGTCTTTTTATGTGTGGATTTACTTGAAATGAGATTGTTGCTCAAGTTAAACGCCGACCACAACAATGACTCAAAAACGGCTATATGTCTATGACGTTTCCTCGGAATCCAAATCCTCAGTAAACATAAAGTCTTTTGTTAGGCTGTTCAACGATGTTTAACTTCCACATTAAAGATTTTATCCATTGATAGCTCCAACCTCATAATCGAAATGGAACTAAGTAAGAATTGGAGAATCTTTTTAAAAATTTAATTACCGCCAGTTTTTCCCAAATATTTTACAATTTAGGTATAAAAGATGGAAGAATGGATACCTTCATTTTCCCCTGGCGTATCAATGATTTGAAAACAGGATTATTTCATTTAAACATGTGAAAGGGAAATTTAAGCATGATTTAACTCGTCCTGGCTATGTCTAGAAAATCTGGCACTTTAACAACGCGCCCATTATTTAAAATTTGACTAAAGTCCCAACCCTTGAATGAAATTTAAAATTCTGAGAGTAATTTTGAGAATAAGTAATTATTACAGCAAATTGGAAAAAATTAAAGTGGATTTGCAAATATTATTTTTCCTGTCTACTTTTTTAAGCAGAGTACTTGTGTATAAGAAAATACTAGAAAATATTAGCCTGAGTATTGAAATGATTCCATGATTAAAAATTACACATGTTATTTTAAGTTGTTTTTCTTGACGCCCAAGTGTGTGCTTCCAAGAGCATCTTCCTTGCACTTGCACCCATTTAAAAATAAAAAGGTAAGTGGCGTGAAAGCTTTACAGTCCAAATATTTACTCCCTCATTTTGCATCACATTTTTTAATATATTGCATTTTCGGCAGAACATAAAAATCCTACTTTTACGTCATAAATTGATGGACAAAATATTACATAAACATATAAATGCTATTCACCGTAGAAAAAGGATTTTAATGGCAAATTTTGAATAATCATTTTATTAGACCACAATTTATGGTTTTTGAAGTTTTTCGAAGGTAAGGCAACCTTAAATTAATCTCAAAATTTTGGTTGAGGCAATGCATCTGGGATTTTTTTATTCCTGCCGAAATTATTGGTATTACTAGTAACTACCATGTTATATTATGATCAGTTTGTTTAATGATTACCGTGATCAATGTGACGTAATCAGTTGAAACTATGTACATTGAACCAAAATTTTAGTTAAGATTGTGATAAAAATCATGAGCTGAAAAAACTTGGACGGGAAAAAATAAGATTTTCTAAATAGCGTAGAAACCTTTTCACCCTTCGAAGCTTGATATTTAATCTTTGTCACATGTTGACGCCGTTCTTACATTTATTTCATAATCAACAGACACTTATGTGAAAGATTAGTCGATCAAAAAGTTGCCTGCCAAATGAAAGCGGGTAGAGCAGTATAGACATTTGTAAACCCCAGTGAAAAATTCTATGGACAAAATCTAGTGTTAAAAAATAATTGTTTTTGTCCAAATTATGTGACCCAGACATGACATTTAGTCGAATGGCATTGGTATCAGACTGAGTCCGAAATTTTAGCTTCATTTCAATGCAAACAATAAAGATAAGGTTGCTCAAGTATGACTAATAATAATTATTTAAACGTGTTTTTGCCAAACAGTGAGAATCTGTCAGACTAAATGTAAATTACTGCAGAACTTCAATTCCAAAGTTTTGGTTTCAACTTGAGCAAAAATCATTTCATGGTCTCAAAGGGGATTAAAGTCTTATTGCTGAGGGTTTTAAATAAGTGCGTCTATACCTATTGCTTTTATCTCGACGAAGCTTGTGACGGGTTAGATTTATTTGAAATCATCTTCAATGCTGAAGATTGACGGCAATCATAAAGGTAAAATGCCGCGCGGCACGTTAAGCGCGTTAGATATGTTGGGCCTCAAGATAAAGACTACGTGATGCTACGCTGGGAATTTCTACGTATATCGCAAAATTCTGCCGTAAAAGTTACTCTGTCCAGTTTTGGCGTACGCCAAAAGATTCTAGTGCAGGGAACATACGGAAGTATTATTTACTCAATGAGCACTTGATGTAGTTAAAGAGTGGGTAAGTATAGCAACCGAAACGTTAGTATACAAAGGGGGGCGGGAATATGTTCACGAAATAAAATAATGTCCTCTTCTCTTATTAGCTTGGATCTTTTAAATAAATGAATTCTGTATTTTAAATACAATTTAAATCTGTTGCAATCTTTTGTAGAAATATTTATGTGCGGATTTACTTGAAATGGGATTGATGCAAAAGTTAAACGCCGACTATAAAAATAATTCCAAAACGGCTGTGATTGCATTTGAAGATTTTTGCTGCCACATACATACATCGCGGTGAATACGAAACGGCGGTCACGGTTCTGATTTCAACATTCAAAAACTGCCGTTTACCTTCCACATTGAATTTGCCAGTACAATTTCTGGCACTGATGGAAAAATATTCTGTGTGAAGTGACAATTCGGAATGATTACAAAAAATAGAAATATTAAGTAATTCAAAGACATTTTTAATTTTTTTGCAAAACTTGGACTTGACATGAATCTGATTAGTCTTAATAGGGAATATAACATGTATATGTAAAGTGATAAAACCCCTGGCATTAGAACACTTGTGAAAACAAAGCTAAAGTAATTCATTTCCATGTTTTCGATTTCAGAAAATGTGCAAATTGGTTCTGTCCTTGGGAATTTTTTTGAGTTTAAATCTTAAAAAACAATTGAAAATTGTGGTATTTTAAAAATGAAATATGGCTTGTACCTATCCCAAAAAATTCGTGGTCCCAACACACGACGGGATTCAATTCTTATTATATTCACTGACAATGACTACGCTTTGTGTCCCCATTATTTTCTAATGGACCAAGCTAGATAGGACTCGCATTGTGAGAAACGTTTGCTGTATGTTTTTTAGATTGCTTAACGTTGACGCCAATTATAGAATTCAAATGTGGAGCCTTATCACACACTGATAACTTATGATTTTCATTTCCCAGCTCTGGTTGGTTACTATCGAATATGTTAAAAATTTGACAGTGGCAAGTTTGGGCTTTCAATAGGTATTTGCATGGAGGCAACACACGGAAACATTTTTTACTCAAAGGAACCTTAAATGTATTTAAAAAGTTTATTATCAGTGTATTTGAATTTGAAAACGGTTTCGAGACTGAAATCGTAAAGTAATAATTCAATTTTATAATTTGCTTCGGTGAATTCTTCAAAAGTGACTTTATTAAATTAATTAATTAAAGCTAGAAAATTCGAATTTTCCTGGAACACCCATGATTTTGATGGATTATCTTTACTTTTGACTGTAGAGTTTGAAATTGAAAAAGATTCACATACAAATTTTAGATTACCCATCTTAATTTAAATAATTCTCGAAGATCAAGGAGATTTCCATTAGTTAGCATTATTGGCTGTTATACCATTAAAAATTAAAAAGGTAAGTGGCGTCGAAGCATTACAGCCCTCGTTTTGTATCACATTTTGCAATATACATATTGAGTTTTCAGTAGAACATAAAAATTCAATTTTTGCGTCGTAAATTGATGCAAAAAATATTAAATACACAGAATTGTGACTATTCGGAAGGTTACTTTAAGGAATTTTGACACATAAAACATATTTGTTAAAGTATACGAAGTTTGGCGGGCCTTTGAAAAATCATTACTACAGCGAGGTTCTTACTATATGAGTCGTGACTATCCATCCAGGTTGCACTGTACATAATGAGTGATTATAATGATAGAATTTATGTAATGATTTGTATGGGCATGAAAAGGCGGCATAGAAACGCGATAAATCAATAAATCAAAAATAAATCATAATGTTACTCGGTGTAAAAAAGGCTAAAACGGGGTAAAAATATTCTATACATGACTATAAAAAACGTTCTTATTTCCCCATTGTTTTCTTATGGATAAAACTTGTACTTTATTGTAAGTAAGATTTTACTTGAAGTTTTCTTGCATGATCAAGTTTGACGCCAGTGAAGAAACACAAATAAGAAGTTTGAAACCCTCCATTGCAGATGTTCCGGGATTCTATACGAGTACAAATTGTTGAAAGGTTGGCTGCAACAACCTGGACAATGCCATGGGTAAAAGTATACGCATTCAACAAAAGTATATTACTTTTTGCGTAAATTCATTACAGCTGGTACAAGGGTAATTTTGAATGATAAATTTTTATGAAAGGATGGAAGTGACTGGAGTCAAATTATCCTTAAACCTTAAACCACTTATTTGCAACCTTCATCAAAAACAATTCATGGTCTCAAAGGGGATTAAAGTAGATTGGTCCCCAAATTTAGAGAAATCCTAGCTTTAGATGATAACATAATTTTTACTTGCTTTGTGAAAGCAAAAAGGTTTTATGGATCCAATATGTGTAAAGTGCGAGCATCAGCTTTTCTATTTCTTATGAAATTTTCTTTTGATCACAAATCCTGGAATTCGATTCCCATAACAGCACCACAGGGTAAGACGGTAACATCGCAAATCTTATCAAATGTTGCAGTATTTTTGGTATTTAGAATTCATTTATTGTGCGTAAATACTTCCTTCCCAAAATTGAAGATTGTCTTCTACTCCACATATTTGCTGATGCGAACACGGGCGTGATCTCCCTCCGTTCTTATTTCTAAATTAATATAACAAAATTGGCCGTAAAATTCACCACAGTCAGGGCTACATACAAGATAGTCCTTTTCTTGACAATATGAATCGACTGAATTTTCACTCCCATGGGTAACAACGCACGAGCCTCCCTCCTCGCTAATTTCCCAAATGAGTTAACTTCAAAAGCTTGCTTAAATTTTCTAGACAAATCATTCATGTTGCCCAGCATGGGATACACAAACATTTCAATGACCACCCAAAGAACAATTCAAAATACAAAAAGCAAATATGCCAAAATAAATATTTTCCCGTGAAATTTTATCGCCACGTAGTTAGCAAGAACATGAGCACACAAATTGAAGGTAACAAGGGTCGGCATGTACAATTTGGAGTTGCAATCATTAAAAATTAAAATTCCTATTTAGTATTTCCAACGTCCTGTACATCTTTAACCTAACTTCCTCCCGCACTATCGCGTACGGCTCCCTCGTGGTGACAAATCTGATGGCCAAAAAGCCGGTTATTAGTGAATGCAAAAATTCCCAAATTTAAAAATTTTCTTGTGTCTTAATATTTACCTGGACAAAAATCCTATCCAGTAATTGGAGCTACGAGTATAAAGTAGAAGGATATAGCATAAAAAGTACAGTGTAATAGAGTAAAGTACTCCAAAATTAATTTGGAAAAATATTCTGGAATTTTCTATGATTTGGGCGGCGACAATATCATCGATTAGCAAGAAAGAAATGAAATTATCTTGAGCGCTGAAGTAAGACGCCAATCTTAGAAATAAAGTGCTGCGTCCCGTAATATCATGAAAAGGACACACAAATCCCATTGATTTTTGTACTGGGAACGTACAGAAGTAAGTTTTAATCAATGAAAAACGTGATATGTAAAGGTAAAAACTTAAAGTGGATTTGCAAATATTATTTTTCCTGTCTTATTTTTTAAGCGGAGCACTTGTGTATGAGAAAATACTACTAGAATATGTTAGCATGAGTATTGAAATGATTTCACGGTTAAAATTCACACATTCAAATTTAAATTGTTTTACTTGAAGCCCAAATAACCGACCGACGATCTAGCAAAATTTCAACCCATTATAAATTAAAAAGGTTAGTAGCGTCGAGTCATTACAGTCCAAGTATTTACTCCCTCATTTTGTATCACATTTTGTAATATATTGCAGTTTACGGCAAATCCTATTTTCACGTCATAAATTGACAGACAAAATATTACATAAACATATAAAAACGGGAAAAAATAAGATTTTCTAAAGACCGTAGAAACCTTTTCACCATTTGATGCATGATCTTTAATCTTTGTCACATATTGACGCCGTTCGTAGATTTATTTCAAAATCAGGGGAGCCTTTTGCTTTAAGTGCATAAGAGGCACGAATAGTTCCAGCCAATTGTAACCAGATCAAGTTGTATAGGTAAACCGAATTGAATAATTCTCAGGACAAAATCTAGTGATAAAAAAAATAAAAGTTTTTGCCAAATTATCTGACCTAGACATGACGTTTAGTTGAATCAGTTGAATGGAATTGGTATCCGAATGAGTGCGTAATTTTAGCTTCAGTTCAATGCAAACAACGATAAGGTTGCTCAGGTATGACTAATAATAATTATTTAAACGTGTTTTTGGCAAACAGATCTATTCCTACTGTTTTTATCTCGACGAAGCTAGTGGCAGGTTGGATTTATTTGAAATGATCATCAATGCTAGAGATTGAAGCCAATCATAAAAATAAAATGCCCTACGGTACATTTATGATCTAGTTATCTTGTGCACCATGGCGGGTACTACATGATGGGAGGCTATGTAAGAATTTCTACGCACATCATAATATTCTGCCGTTAAAAGTTACTGAGTACGTGGTGTAGTTTAAAAGTGGGATAGTATAGCAACCGAAATGTTAATACAAAATGGGGCGGGAATATGTTCACGAATTAAATTGAGTTAAGACCTGTAAAAATATTTGAAACAATACAATCTAGTGAATACATTGAATATAGAGAAATGACTGGTAGTAACAAAAATCATTTTGTAGAAATACTCAAACAGAATAACTTCCAATTTTCTAGTTTTAGTGATTTAAACTCCAAAGTAAATGAGTTTGAAAGAGTTATGTATGAAGCTTTTGAAGAGGCCTTTCCTCTGATCTATGTAAAAATAGGTCGGAACCACCGTGGAGTAATTTTAAAATTAGAAAACTAGCCAAAAATATAAAATGTAATAGGAGTAACATAGATGAATATAAGACTTGTAAGCGTGAACTCTTGAGAGAAATGCGCAAAGCTAAATCTAAATTCCATGATAAAATTATAAGTGAGATGAAAATTGGCACATGTGATTGGTTTAAAGCAATACAAACTATTTGTAATATTAAAAAAGAGTCTTGCTTAGAAAAATTAGAGA
>JAQFXU010006331.1:0-10396 GCA_034693705.1 Spatulosminthurus flaviceps | reverse complement strand
GTACATACCCAAAACCGATTTTACCCTCTGCCAGAAAAAAAGGTTTTTGGCATTCCTATTTGAGGAAAAGTAACCCTATATCTTTATTCGTGTAAATTCTTCAGGCTCTTCCGAAAATTTAATGATCACCAGATTATTACAGTAGATGCTCTGTATAGTGGTTTCCCCTAAGATGGCATTTCCCCTACAGTGGCGGACTAAAATCCTCCCCAGAGATTCCCCATGCTTAAGGTATACGCTGTAGTGGCAGGGTTTTTTGAAAAATCTCCGTATTGTGGCAGAATTTTAAAGAATTTTGGGCTTTTAGGGTCATTTTCCCTCGTTTTGAACAAAAAAAATAGCATATTTTTAGTCAATAAACGAAAGGCTATTACATTGTATGAATTCAAAATTAAGTTTTGACATGAATCAACGGAATTTCTTCTTATTTTGTGATTATGGCTTCAGAATCAGCATGACCCTAAATACTAATAGGGAAAATGTATGGAACGCTATAGTAGGATCTCTCTATAGTGGCAGAATTTCTGTGATCCGGATATATACTGTATTGGCAAATAATTTCGGAAATAGGATTTGTTTACATGTTGCCCCTTTCGCCCCTTTGTAGCAGGGGATGATGATTGGCAGAATTTGTCTTATCTCCCCATAGAATCTCCCACGCCAAAATCTTTGCACTCGGAAACATGTTAAAATTTAACAGGGACCCTGTAGAATTATATGGGCCCCTGTTATAATCATATGAGTGCAGGATTGTTTTCAATTTTTTTCTCAAAGGATGGGATTTTACGAATAAAATTTTCGTTAGTGACTTCGTGATAACTGCAGGCGCAGTGGAAAACAAACGTAGCCTGTAATTAGTGCTGTAATTTTGTACGTGTAGTTTTGTTACTGTATTGTATATTAACAAAACTAAATCACAGTGCCAATTTTGTTTTGTTAGTTTATTTTGCTTTGTTATTGTTAGTGAAACTTTTGTTTTATAATGTACAATTTCAATTCCGGGAACAATTCCACGGGAATAATTCCGACAGGACGTAACGATAACTCCGCCGACGTTTATTCCACCAACACCATTTCCGCCGACATTAATACAGTCACCAACAACCATCATGATTGAGACAACTCCGACCATTATTTGAAGTTACGGAACAAATTCTAGACAATGCAGAAGTTTAAAACCATATCGCCAATCCACAGTATACAGATAGTAACACTTTGTCACAATGGCATTCCGTCAATCATTAAAAGTCGGAATACTAAAAATGAACGTAAGCTTCATTCAGTAGCATTAACGGCTAAGACTAAATTCCCCAAACATTTATCTTGCTAAAACAACGCAAATGAACATGCCATAACCAAACACTCAAAGAATTGTCAGAAGTCAGAATAGCTAAAATTGCGAAGTGGCGTTGCCCACATAGGGGATGCGTATTAATTAATTCATGAAGGCATGGGGGGTGGGAGTAAAGAAAAATGATTAAAAGTGACAGGAGGGGTGAGGTTTGTCGTGAAACTGACGGTTACGATATTAGCCGAACTTCTATTTACCTCCGCTTGCTACCAAAAAGACTAAACACAACATCGGGGGAAAACCATGTCAAAACAGTTCCGGTTCCATTGATTCGAGCTCAAAATGATGGTAAAAAACAACACGATGATCATAATTTTGCTGCTGCCGCCATGGCTTGGCTGAGGGAGCTACAAGAAACTTTTGGCAGCGAAAATAAGTGATAAGCCAGGATGATAAAGCAAAAATTCCATTAGGATTGGCGGCGACCAACAAACAATCACCCACTTTAATGAACTCGGTGTCCACTTATATCGCCATCAGAAGTGGAACGCACGATTCCAGCACAGCCCAATCTCGTGAAACCGACTTTAAAAGAATATTTGAAATTCCTATTATCGACAAATTCGTTAAAAAAAAGTGAAGGAACTGCAAAGCTCATTATGATTTTCTTAGTCGATGGAGGACCGGATGAGAACCCCAGATTCCCTCAATCACTACAGCGGGCATATAGATTTCTCAAATACGACCTTTATGCATTATTTATCGGATGTTACGCACCGGGAGAGTCAGCCTTTAACCCAGTTGAACGGCGGATGTGTCACCGGGATGCGTCACCGTTATCCCGGGATTTAGCCGGAATCATTCTACCCCATGATTCCTGCGGGACACATTTAGATGGGCAAAAACAATCAATGAACATCTTGAACGACAAAATTTTAAAAATGTAGGTGAAGCACTGGCAGATATCTGGAATGAAACCATAATTGACTGTCATGATGTTACCGCGGAATGTATATCCCCTTCAAATAATCCTGGTAGTGAGTTATTTGTTAGTTTGCTCCACGTAATTGGCTACTCATTAAAATTGGTGTTTACTTAATTTCTTATTTCCTAGGTTCATGCCAACGCGAAGTGGATCAGCGGTGGTTAATGGGCCATGTGCGTCAGTCTCAATACTTACTTCAGACTGTTAAATGCCGTGATAGTAGCTGTTGTCTTCCCTTTCGAACTAACATTTATGAATTTCTGCCGCTGAGATTTTTACACCCTCCCGTTACTTTTTTAAAGGCATCGCCAGGAGGTGCGCAACCCATTTGACGCTTTACCACCGGATGCGTACTTTGGAAGTTTATGACATCGCTTGGCATTTCGGGGTAATGATGAAAACATATTAGCCTTCGACACTTATTGCACAAACATCAGTAAGAAGCAAATAGACGACCGTAATTGCCGAGAATGTGGTTTGTATTTCGCTAGCGCGGTAGAGAAACAGAAAACACACGAAGGTTCACAAGGAACCCTCGTTAACTGCGGTCCGTACCGACGTATAAAGTCCCTGTTTTTATATGGATGAAATCCCAGTAATTCAAGATATTAACGCATGGAACGCAGCTGTATGTGAAGAAATATTATTGAGTTGAGCATACACCCATTTTGGACCAGCCACACTTTATATATACTCATGAAAAACTCAGTTTGCTTACTCCATCCAATTCTTCGATGTCGGCCTGCATGCAATGAGCAATGAATCCCCGACCCGTGTACAACTTCTGGTTGCAACAGCGACGTTTAAAATGTTATTCTTCTTGTGCTGTATGAATAGTTTCTCATCTTGAAACTTCCAATTGTAATACCTAAATAAAAACAAACATTCAATTTAGCAAATCTTAGTCATTTCATGTCAACTATACACCAAAACTGCATAAAGCTAATCTTCATTGATCCATCTTGTCTTAATCAGCAATTTCAATCACTGAGAATCAAACTTTCCAGAACATTCACTCATATTTTAACTCTTCTATAAATCTTATTTAAAAACATAATTACACCGCGCATAAAAATTATTTCGCTCTATGAAAATAGTCCTTGAAAATTATTATTTCCTTTACTAGCACCAAGATTTCGCTGACTTCTTCCTTCCCATTATTTTATTGTAATGAAGTTATAACTAGTCGGAAATAATTACTTTCGGATTCAGGGTAGTTATTAATAACTACTAAATTTATGGTATTCACTTTTCGATATTTCTTCTTCGCGGTTTAAAAAAGCTATACTCATTTATGTTGCACACATTCATCGCTTCAGAGCTATTCAAATGTACGTGTATAAAAGATTGTTCAGTTTTCCATTCCTCCCGCTTGTAATATGTAAATCGTTGGACTGTAAAGCATTTTAAATCGCAGTGGGCCGTACTGGCTTCGACGGTCTGGAATCTGGAATCTGGATCTGGATTGTGGGCTCTGTTCTCTGCACAGTATATGGTGCAATCTTTAGAGGACCTGTATTCCTGTGCGTATGTAGTTTGTATGTACTGTGAATAGCAATAAGATGACGTCCAGATATCATGTTATTATTAGGTACTATGCTATATAGGACGGATTTACCACATAGAATGCACAAGATTCAACGCATTGCTTTTTGGTTATTACTGTGCTCTGCAGCATAAGATCGAGTTTAGTAAGTATAATTTCTCTCAAACACGATCCGGAGAGTTTAAAGTGCTTAATTATTCAATATAATTAAGATGAATTTAAGGTTAAAGTTCATGCACCATCGTCAGAGTGGTACATACATTGAGATCCTTTTTAGTTCCCAACATCATTTGTTTGAATGGATTTTTAATTGTTTGCTGCTTCGATTTTTCGTTAGCAAATATTTTGAAAGCGTAAAAATCGTTTATTTCGTCATCATTCGAAATACCCCCACACCCCCTCGTCATCAACTTTCTACAAATTCTGAACCCACCCCTCCCCTAAGTTGATGACATAATATATGGACGCCGCCTTAAGCCAGGAGTGCATACTATCGTGATTTCGCTTTTGTCGGCCTAAACTGACGGGGCAAAAAAATCCATAGGAAGAATGTTTACGTAAAACCTTAATCCCTATACTAATTTTTGATACGACCTAAACTTGACATGCACCTCTGGCAGCCTCTGGGTCCTGTAAATGGCCTTTGAGACACGTCTTGTAACCACGTGATTGCAATTAGGGCTGTAATTTGTTCAAGTAGTTATTGTTATTGTTCGGGTCAGGCATGAACTGAACAATATAGTTGAATGTTGTTTTGTTCATCGAATTTTGTTCTTTGTTACTGTTCACCTAATTTGTCCTTGTTCTTTCAATATTGTTATTGTTCAAGTAAAGTGTTTCTCACCCCTTCCCCAATTTGTTTTGTTATTGTTCAGTTCTTAAGCTTCAGATATTGTTATTGTTTATTTCTTCCAGATTTAAATTGTTATAGTTTTGTTCAATGAACTGAACAAAAGAACAAAACTAACGTGAACTACATTACGGCCCTAATTGCAGTCTACGAGAAATCCCAGCACTGGAGAGTTCTCGTTGCTAGTAATGTGTGCCCTCCTGGACCTCTGCCCCGGCGAGGCCCTCCTGGACCTCTGTACCGGCGAGGCCCTCCTCAGGACGAGTCTGTAAAACATAATCAAAAGTCCGGAAAGAGCGTGCGCACATACGAGCTAACCTAACCTATGTGTTCACTTACAGTGACTCAATGCAACACGTGCTCACTTTCCGGACTTTTGCTCCTGTTTTAGAGACTTTTCTCCTCCGGTGGGTCTCCTCTGCCGGGCGGCCCTCCTGGACCACTCTATCCTGGCGAGGCCCTCCTGGTCCTCTTTGCTGGGCGAGGCTCTCCTAGACCTGGAGCTCATCCCAGGTCCTCTTTCCTCGTCGACTCGGCATACCGGGGAAGGTAGTCCAATTTTCAGTCGTTTATACTCTCATAAGGGGTAAGTTTTTTGCGCAAGAGAATCATCCAAAAGTTGAATATTCTACTTCTTGCGAGTCAGAAAAATAAAAGTGTAATCTATGAAGACCAATACAAATTATTTAAAACAAGAAATTAGGTCATCCTCTGATGCGGAGGGGAACGTTTTCAATACAGTTTTTTTTTTACAAGCAAACGAAAGTAATAATTTACTTTTTTACCACTCTTTGCAACTTTCAGTAAAAAATACCCAGTAGAATCAGGATGTTCATTTTTGTGCTTGTTCATCATGTAATGTATATATGTACATTTACGACCAACCCCGACAATCGTGATCATCATCCAGACCATGAAGATTTTAGTAAGTAAGATTCTTAGGACAGTTAGTTGAAATGATTAACGGTTGACGAACTTATTTGGTTATTATTTATACTATTCTTTGGACACTTTTGGTTTAAATGGCTGACATAATTTTTGGTTAATTTATTTTTATTTTGTATGAATTATTTTCGATTTATTTTACATTTAGTTGAGGAAGTTGAGAAATTATTGATAAAATATATATTTTTTGGTTAAATTCGTTTTGGCAGACGTAAAGACCAGAGTCTTTACGACTCTTGCGTGTGCGTACTTCACATGAGTCATCCTGGAGCAACACTTTATTTTATGTATGGCAAATAAACTGCTCAAATGGCTATAAATTCTGAACAGAACATAAAATTTGGCTCACACTGTCCTATTAATCTTAAGGAAGGCTTTGACAGCGCTTACTGTGGAGTAAATGGAAGCAACACAAAGTATGAGGGAGAGGCATAAAAGACACAAAAAACCACGATGATTGTTTCTCATGATGAACTGGAAATAAAAGAGTTTAATATTAGTTTTGAGTAGATAAATAACGGTGGCAAAATTCATGGTCAATATTGCAGAAAGTCCAAGTAGTAGTCAATCAGCTATTCTTGCGACTCCAGTTAGTTCACCACCCTTCAATGCTACAATCGTGTTTATTTCATCAGGATTACTCCATGTAATATATATCCCTGTCTCCAGCCGTCAAGCCTCTTTCAACTCCTACTGCTACACTCCAGTATTCGAAAGTTTTCATACAACAACGGGAACCTTCGTCGAACTTCTAACTCCTAATCTTCTACTATCAATTGGCTTAAATTGCACAGAATTTGGAAGCTTGAGGCACAACAGTTAGTAATAAAAGTTAATCTTGGGTAAATTGGATTTTGTATCAGTATTTATTCTCTGTGCGTAACTGTACTTTCTCCATAGGCTAGAGCCTTACTTTCTTTCTATACGGTAAACGGTGCCATTTATTTTCCATCTTAATATTTTCGCTACTGATATTGCATCATTAGAAGCTGACAGTAATAAAAGTAAAATAGATTTATCGAATGCTTACGCTGATTTCAAACTGAGGGAAAAAATCGTAACGATATGTCATTTAAATGGTTTATATCTATAGTACTAGCATACATGAATGTAGTATTTCTTGGGTGTGTTATAACATATTACATCAGGGACATTTCATATAAAATGAAGGGAAAAAATGTTGGAAATGTGTCATGCAGATATTCTGACATTTTAATAGAAGATTCTTCCCTCCGATGATTGCATTTTATTCAGAATGGAATCGAAAATTGAAGAACTCAAAGTGCAGTGGAGAGGAAGACTGCGCAATGAATTACATAAATTATTAAAAGCTATAAGATTGGAGTTGGAGAATAGGTTGAGTGCCTCTTTATCCTATACCTGTCACACTCTGTCTCTGTCATAATGATTTTGTCTTTGTCATTTATATCGCACTGTTTCTCTGTTTAAATAGCAATCAGAAGCTAACAATAAGAGGAATACAGCAGCAGTACCAATTATCATGTAAGTGGCATTGATTGAAATACCTGAATGAGAGAGAGAAAGAGAGAGAGAGAGAGAGAGAGAGAGAGATAAAAGTGGTTTCCGAAGGACATCTTAATACGATGAATTGATAGTAATAAAAGCAAGAGTGAAAAAGTGGGTCAAGTGAATAAAATGTGGACTGAGGAGATAGAGAGAGAGAGAGAGGAAAGGTTTGATTCAAGCGAAAAGAAAGTGGAGAATGATTTCATTTTAATTTCATTGGAGAACCATTGCGTTGGAATTGAAAATGCTGTCAATCTTCCACATTTCCTCCACGAGTACAAATCCCAGTCTATTTTCTCCAGCTCTGACGTATGCTTCTATTTTTTCCCCACAACGAAAGCGACGAAGCAACATTTCTTTTCCCCGTTCAGTTGACTTATATAAGAGAACACCGTTCGGCTGCAGTCTTGCTCCTTGTAGCTTCTTCTCACTATACTTTCTTCCTACACCGTACTTCCACACCATTGGACATTTTCAATAACAGGATTTTATTTTAGGATGGGATTGCTATTGCTACCTGTACAAACCTTTTAAGAGCCTTCAACAAGCCATCCATTTATTTTGATTTTTATATAATGTTATTTTACCTATGAAAGAGTCATTTAACTTTTACTATATAGCAATAGCATGTATAGCTACTCATACAGGTATTTTATAGAGATTAGAGATACATACTAATAAAAAAGCCACATATGTGTCGCCAAGTTTACAATGACGTATATGTTCGACAGCGCAAGGAAATTTGATATGGAATAAAAGTATTTCAGACTCAGTCTAAACCTTGTATGTATCACTGGTTACGGCTTAGATCCTCCGAGGTTCAGAATAGATCGAAGGAAATCTCCAGCTCATTCAATTGATAAAGCTAAAATCTCCCAACTACCCACACCATTACCGCTGCTCGTAGATCATAGATTATTGTACTGTGTAGGTGCTTTTGAAAACTAACTGAATACGTAAGTTAGGAGAGTTTCGTACTGCACGTATGTATATGATTGAGGAGGATATTCTATTAAGTATGTATATCTGTGTTTACGTGAGAATCTTTCGTAGGAATAGACGCCGAGGCGTTTTGAAATGGAAGTAAGGAATCTCAAGGGAAATAAAAATATGATCGGTATTTAGCCATATATGTTCTGCCCTGAATTTTTCTTGCGCCTGTACTACTAGCTGCTGGAACATGAAAAGAAACCTTATAAACTGGTTGTGACTGGAGATGAGATCAAGAGAATTTCATTCTTTCTTCTTTCTCTTTTCTCAGATTTTAGGAATGAGAAGGAAAATTTCACGGAAAAGCTTTGGCGAGAATTCCCCAAAATTGGTATTGGGTTAGCTTCAAATGGTTATACTTAGTTTTGAAAAGAAACATACTTGTTACGCTATATTAGCCGGAGGTAAGAAAACGTTTTATTTAGAATCAAACAAGTAAAAATGTGTAAAGCCTGCCATGGGGGTTGTATAAACATTACAAAATGTGAAAGTCTATCCCCTCTATTTTTTGTATCAGCTTAGAAGAGAATAATCGGGCTCCTTATGACAAGGAGCCCGATTACTTGCCGCCTGATGGTGGATGCGGCGGAAATCCTTTAGGGGACCTATTAAATTACAAAATACAGTTGCCCATTATAGAACAGAAAAGTGTAGAGAGATAGAAAAAGTTATAGTTGAGGGATGAAGAAGCAATCACTATTTATATGCCATATGAGTCACTTTTCCAAGAGGATACCAATATAAGTTGTAAGAGACAGCCCCTTCTAAGATAAATGAATGATACCCTGAGTGTATTGGACAGTTGGTCAGCAGTGAGTTGGTGTCTACATACCCTAAATCACATTTCGGGTAAACTGGCAATGACTCCAGTTTTAAATTATGCATGTGCACATTGAGCGAGAGCATTGTCCCGTGAAGAGAAAGGTCTAAAGCTTGGCCAGGGTCTCTCCACCTTTTGGCATGGAGCATCACGACTCCGTCACCAAGTGTGGTAGCCCCGACTCGGGGCCTATAAAGCCATGACCTAGACTGTAGGATTCTAGAGCCAGTCGGTCGGCCATTTAATTTTATTGAAAACCGCAACATCTGGAATCCACGAAAATTTGACCATATTTTACCGCGCGAGCATGTTCAGGGCCATGTCGCATATTTAGCTAAACCTGGTAACGTGTGGTGTTGAAGTATCAGTGTTGAGCTGAAACGGTCACTAAAGAACGTGTTTGTTTCAACTTGGAAACAGTCTACCAACCAGTAGCAGCCTTGTAAAATGCCGAAGAGCTAGTGAACCTAGCGGTGTTATTCGGGACTCGGGACAGGAGATTGGAAACGACCCCACCTTTCCCATATCAACACTACCGAAACTTTCACTTTTTCTTAAATTAGCATTTTACTATCACGGAATTTTAAAATTCAAAAAACGTCAAGATGTTTTTTTTAGAACCTTCCCAGCTATTTCAGGCTGGGAATAACATTTTACAACCAGGGTAGAATGGAAATAATTTGCTTGTACCGAGTGACAATGGCAACCGTGGAAAGGATTCAAAGATTGAATGGTAACTTTGGCTGTTGCTTTCCCTACGAAAAGTCTATTATAAATGCTTCGCTTATCATTTATTTCTATACGTTGACGTGTGGGAAAACCCGCACAGGAATAAGTTATCATCATCGTTGAGATACATATTATATCATAACGTGCCTTTTTACCTTTAAAATATTCCACGCATGAAAATTCTATGTTTCCTTGGAGGGAGAGCGTTGATCCAACGCAACGGTGAAACATGAGCCTGAATCGTAGGTTTTTGCTAAACTAAAGGCTACTCTTGTTATGTAATGTAGGCAAGCTTCTATTAATCTTATTTACTAAAAACGTCATCGGATGGATGATGATGATGACGGTCGTCGTATATGCACATTACATGCTGTAAAGCGCAAAAAGCAACGTCTTGATTCTATTAAACATTTTTTACAGAAAGGTACAAAGAATTGCAAAAAAGTAATAATATTATTACTACTACGTTTTTCCTGAAAACAAACTGTACTGAGAACGTTTCCATCCGCATCTCCGAATGGCCTAATTGCTTGTAATCAGGCTTGAGGATCCAGCGCAAAACAATACTGGATACACTCAAAAACAAAAAAATGGACAAATTGGCCTCACTTTAAAAGTCCATTATTGAAAACTGATCCTCCCCCTCCAACATTATAGTGGAAAGGTACTAGTAGGGTCCGTTACAAAAATGGACTCTACAAATGACCAATGAG
>JAQFXU010006330.1:0-10397 GCA_034693705.1 Spatulosminthurus flaviceps | reverse complement strand
ACGTTCTGTTAACTCATCGTTTAGGGTAAAGCTTGGAAGACTTTCAACACTCTTATAAATTTCAACGTGGAGAATTATGTAGAACTTTTGAATTTATTCCCAGATTTATTTTCCTAACCATACTCTTATAGACACTCTACAAATACGGAAGAGTTGAGGATTAGAATTTCCGTGCTTAAATATATAGATGTGTGGACATTTGAATGCTCTGGTATAAAAAAAATTTAAGTCCAACTCAAACAGCGAGGAAGGGAGAAAGAAGCTGGACGACATCCCTAAAGTACTATTTATTACAAACTTTCCCAATATTTTCCCTATTAATTATCAGCAAGTCTTGGAGGGTTAAGAATAGTTTTCCCCTACTTTTTTTAAATTTTATTTTCTTACCCAAAAGCTTGGCTGGAACAACTAATAAAGTTAGAGCTACATCTGCCTTGGTATACTTGCTGAGATGTTCAACTTCCCTCTTGGTATGTAATAGCTTGGAAGATTTTAGGATAAATCGCAAATTCAATGTTGAGAGATGGAAGAAGGGAGAGAAGGGAGATGACGATACAATGAGGCACAACTCATCATTATTCTTGGGACAAACTCCAAGACAAAAGGGGAAAGTATAAAAAGTTTACTCTTCCTTCCTTCTTTTCAGTTGGATTTAGATTTTCAAGGTACGTCTCTTTCTCTCTCTCTCTCATACACACGCTTTCACTCAACTTGATCTTGAATCCTTCAAAAGCCTAAAATAGTGTTGTCCAAGTCACAGTGATTTTTCCATGGATATGGGAATTTTGTGAGTAGAAACTTTTCGCACTTGGCGTTTATGGTTGGTGACGCTTCAATTTATTGTTGATCTGTGTTTAAAAGTGAGAGTAATTTTTCCGTGTAATAAATTACAAGAAAAAGGGCTTTCGTTGAAATAAAAGGAAGTTGATGAAAAAAACACAGCTTTTTTAAAATCCTATAAACTCCAACAAAATTATTTTTATTGAGTATTATATATAACTAATAATAGTAATAATTATTAGAATTAACTGGGAAGCACATTATTACATTAAACGTACTTATATAAATAACATTGCATTCTTATAAAATTCATTATAAACTAAAATATGCAAAGTTATACATGGTTAACAAATGGAAGGTGTCTCGGGTGGGATATTGACTGACGGGAAGTTACTACACGTCAAAACTCTCTACTGCGATATAATACAAAGGCAAAAAATTCTACTCTTAAAAAAATCAATCAATAACAACAACACCGGGACCCTTCTCTTCCTCTCTCTCTATATATCTCTCTCCTCTTCTAAAAAACCCACCAGAGCAAAATACCCATAAAAGACATTATACATATAATTAGCCACATCCAAATACATTGAAATTGAGCATTCTATTTTCAGCTTCACCTTAAACATGTAAGATATTGACTGAATCCAAGGTTTAAGCTCTTTTTAAAAAAGGCAAATATTTTTTCTATTTGAAGAAAAAAACAAGCAATTTTTAGAACTATACATTATTTTCGTATATAAACAACAATACATCAAATATCGATGACTACATTTACACATGAGCTAATTTATGCTGTTTGAGGACAGCGGATGAGACACAATTGGGAGACAGAGCAATCATCATGCTCTTAATACGGGAACTGGCCGATGGTGTCAATACATATGTGGATTCTGGGGCTGCACTTAAAATTGCCTCTTCAACCGCTTTCATTGCATATGGTGACAGGACCTCAATGACAGGCTCACTTGTCAAGGCTGTGTCAGGTTTACCATCCACGGAGCAGTCACTTCTCACTTCGTAAATTGTGGTTGGTCGGGGGAACTCGTTTAACCTTCAAGTCAAAACAATACATTTCAGTTCCACTATATGATACTTAACTAAGCACACATTACTTTTAAGGATATCGTTTTTTTTAAATTTTACTTCTGAGCATAATAAGCATCAGGATGAAGAGACACAACAGGGATTCCATGAGGACGAAGTTGAGCTCTCAATCCAGAGGCCAAGCCTATAAAAACACATGTAAGATTGTAGGTTAAAATTACATATAATTTTCATACTCGGTCCCTTTTTCGGATATAATTGTGTATATAATTACTATAGAGAGAACGCCAAATGATATATAGATAATTTTTCGAAAAGGTGTAAGGTGTAAGATCACAAACCTTCGGCAGCAAAACGGGCGGCAGTCCAAACCCCATGGGTCACACCAATTGCTCCACTCCCCCAGACACGTAAGCCCAAAGACATTCCATCATCAGCTCCCAAGATAATCAGCCGACCTGTATTTTCATATTTGCAATAAACTTCAATAATAAAAATCCATATAAACAGTTTAATAATAATCAAATCACCAGCCCATAACGGGAACATCAAACCTTAGATTTTACGACCACTAAACTCCATACTTATGAAATTTAAAATGGTCGTAAAGAGCATTTTCATAAAGACAAAAGTGTGCTCTTAAAAATGGATGTTAAAAATAAACAAAACGAGCTAACGGTACAAGATAGGAATGTATAAGCAGGTATAGCGTGTAGAAAAAACTACCTTCATCTCTGTCTCTCATTTACCGCAATGTTAATAAAGGATTTACACAACAACACTAACACTACTAAATCACTTGGTATCGACAGTCATTTGCTCATGAGCATTAATCATAGTAATATAAGCAACCATTGCTACTTTAAACTAACCTCACCGTCCTTGTATGTCTCCCATAGGAAAAAAAACTTGTTACTAATTTCTCATTAAATTATACTGTCAATCTCGACCACTTACTTATTAAATGATTTCAGCAATTGACAGAAAATTATATAGTGTCTCTATATTTTGTATAGCCTCGTACGTAAACCAAAAACTTGTATTGCTTCAAATAGGAAATATAAGGCGCACACATTTACTATAAAGCCCACGTCTACATTACGTGAGTCTACAAGTTGGATGACTTTGATTAAAAGAGACCTAAGGGAATAAATTTATTAGTAAAATGCATATATAGCATATAATATTTAAGTGGAATTAAAAATCATGTCTATTTGTTAGGACCAAGGATTTATGTATACGTGAGAGTGCATGCATGCATGTGACTATATAGAGAGTTACGTAAATTAAGAGGTTTTAATAATTGCATTATAATTACATGCACCACCTTCACATTGATTTGTAAAAGACCCCACGGCCAAGTGATAGGAGGCTGACTCCTTAACTCTTTGACATTATTAATAACATGATATTTTCTATTTCCAGACTTTTTAGCTTCAGCCTTTTTAGCAATACGCTAATAATATATTATTATAATATTTTTATCAGCCTGATGAAACCTTTGAATTTATCAACACCTTTTCGTGTAATATTTTCAGAGCTTATTAATTGACAAGGGACATTTGACAAAGTATTTTTGGAAGAAAGGTTATTCAACTAATTTAAAATTTAGTTCAAGTTCTGTCAAGGAAGGATTACATTATTAAAGATATTCAAGGATTGTAGGATTCAGGCCAAATTTTTATAAACAAGACAAATAAGATTCAGTTGCGTATAGTCATGTTCGGAAAAATCCTCTCGTAACTGGATTTTTGATAGAATTTATAAAATTTAGGAGAACAAGTTATTAAGAGTAGGTTACAACCAAATAAAGGCGACAGATGTAGTTTCTTGTGTAAGGATTTTTTTAAGTGGTGTAGTATGTTGAGTGAAGAAAGGAGAGACTTTCAAGGAAGAATCAGAGAAATTGGTTTTTTATTTGAAAATCCTTCCTCGGCATGGTTTTCATTTTGAAGGAGAATAATTATTATTGTACGCTGATTAATTATATAGGTAAAAAACAAGTGATATGTGTTAGTGTTATAAAAGCGTGGGTCTATATAATTCAAATAGGTTCATTCAGGGGGAGGGTAGTTCTAATAAATGTGTAGGTACTGGAGACGTAAGTGGTTAGAAAAAATCTTGTTCAATGTTTTTTTTGGGTAAATAAAAGAGAGCCTGGAATTTTGAGAGTAAATTGAAATGCATGGGAATGGAGGTTAGGAAGAATATGATTATATGACGGTGTAATTATTATTGTCATGAATATTAATTCATTAGGTTGTTTCTCTTTGTGATGAGCAATAGGATTTTGGAGACTCTTGTGTATATGTACGTAATATGTTTTGTACATAATATATTTAAAAAATTAACTCTCATTTCGTATTCTTTTGGAGATGGAGGATGAACAAGTTCTGAAAAAGCTGGAGTGAGAGAGAGGTTTTTTGGCATGAGTGTAGTATAATTTGAGATATATGAGACCTTAGTCGTTATTTGATGCACGTATTGAATAACAAAACTTGTAAAAGCTACGGAACCTCCTCACAGAGTGAGAGAGAATGGATGGTGTGTTGTAATGTGAGTAGTAGTAGTAGAAGGAATAATATCTTGCACCACGAAGGATATGAACTTGGTGGTGTTTTGCATATTGGGACAGGAGTCAACCGACCAATTCATAAAGTAAAGTGGGCAACGTTACAACAATAAGTGTATAGAGATGAAGAGGAGTGTATATAGGAATTGCGGGTGAGAGCAATAAAAGTAAAGATGGAAATTGTGGTAAAGGATGAGATGGAAATTACCTTTGGCAGCAGAGAGGTGCGGCAGGGAGGCGCGGATGAGTCTCAACATTCCAACCACCGTCACTTCAAGTGCATTTCGTAACTGGTGCTCATCATCACCGCCATTCAAAGAACTTGTTCTCACGCCCGTACCCGCCAAGTGAATTACAGCCCATAGACCTGAAAATTAAATGAGGTTTTTACATTTCCAATAAAATCCATAATAAAATTATTATTACATATTAATATTATTGATTCACAAAAGAAATCTAATGCTCCTTTCATCCAACAGATAAAATCCTCACAAGCAAACATATGCTAATAACATCTGACCACCCCTTGGGTTTAGTATTTTTTATGCTTCCATACAGTACCCACTGGTGTACCACAAAAGAAAATTCCCCGACCAGACAGTATCTAGCGATTAAACAGCCACCCCGATAAATCTCTCTACATTAATTCCTTTTTTGTAAAAAGGGTAAGTCATGAAAGTTTAATTATTTGTTTAAATCCCAAAGGCTGAATTTACAGATGAATGACAAAGAATATTTTTACATGAAGGACGAATCCATTAAAAATGCTAAACCCATAAGCCTGAGGATGACATCAGAAAATATTTGCTTGTGAGTGTATATACCAAATATACTATATTTAACAAGATGTCCATGATCTTTCAAGACTTTTTAGCAAACCAAGGTAAACAGTTGGAAGTTTTTGTGAATACAAATCAAAATCAATATTATCATATGGCGTAAGAGTAAGAGGACTCTATTAACCTTTCTCGCCAGCATGGAAATGCTCACGCACATCTTTTATGGCATAATGAAGGCTATCATTTTTAGTCACATCGAGGGCAATCACATGAAGCCATGGAGAACCAAAGGATTTGAGTCTCTGAGCTCCCTTACTATTGACATCTGAGACTCCAGCAAATACCCGAAATCCCATTGAGGCCAGATGAGCTGAAATTTGTGACCCAATTAGAGTATCAGCGGCTGTAATCAGAATCGTCTTTGAGCCCATCGGCACCCGACTCCTTCCCACAAGCTTCTTCAACATGAATACCAGGATACAAACTGCAACGGAGATGATCACCACAAGTTGCAGTGCCAACATCCACATCACCTCCCCATCCATCTTCAATTCTAATTCCTTACGAAGTCTTCACCTAAAAAACAAACAAAACAATTCATCCAACCACATTAGTTCATAATTACATATTAAAATTTGATACCTCAAAAAATAACAGTGTTCCTCCCAAATCTTGTTTCTTACCACCATTTCTCTACATTCCCATCCTATCTCTTACATTATAAAAAGCACGACAATTGACCATTTCTGTCCCATAAAACACCAATCTCTCTTCATCCTAAGCCAGTTCATTTGAATACAATCGTCTCCTCACATTTCACTTCCCCTAAATATATGTAAATACTCCTATAAAAATTTTCTTTTTCCCTTAAAAAACGTTTTTCTCAGGTGAAACTTAAAACTTGTCATTTGAACTTTTCCCTATTTCTCTTTCAGACTTTCAATATGAGAGCCACCATAAAAACATCCTTAAAGATAATATTTTCCCTAACCAAACGTTATATAGCTATACTTGGACATATGAGAAAAAACCAGATTAGGTATCAATAATAGCTTCTGCACAGCCTACTTTTTGATAACTTCATCTTCCAACTGACATTAAATTCTACTTGGGCATTTCAAATGTGCGCGAGCAACAGATTCAACAGATGTCTTGTTAAACATATGTAACGGTCAAAAATAACACGAGGTACTAGAAACATCGAGTATATCTGAAGAAATCGCAAGTGGAACAGATTTCTACAATAACAGCACAACAATAATAAAAGCTACTTACTACACTTTCATCCATGATCAATGTCAACGAGAATTGAGCAAGGTTACTATTTCCATTATCACTATAATTACTAATACTTTTAATCATATTCGAAAGCTAAAGTTAGAAAAAAACAACACATGTTTCTTCAATTAGAAAAGAAAAACTACAATATTAAACTAATAAACCTGTTCACGTGGAAAGTAATTATTACATGTATGCATTTTAGTATATGCATATTGGAGAAAAAACATTATCTGGCTCACTCAGCAGGTTAAATTAATTCCAATGGAATTTAAATTTTCAATTTTCAAAATCGATAATAATAATTATATGGGATTTCAAGTGCAATCGCAAATTTCACTGGGCAAGTTAAAATTTTGCAACTATTCCTTTTTTCGAGAGTGACGTTTTCTTACATCGCTACCCACAGACAAGAAATTGAATGTTAAAAATTACATATGAAAATTATGTATACTATTTTGTATATATAAGCAAATGCCATAATAAAAGCAGCAGCAGATCTCTCCTAAACGCATGTGAAAAGTTGCATATTACAATGTTTACCTAAGCCCACAACAAAATTTAATGACTTGTAATGCATTGAGATGAACAGATTCATAAGAATTTTTGACAAGTTTTTTTTTCTATCTTTACAATCTGTTGAAAAATTTCATAATTTATAACTCCTATGGAAGAACACACATGATTCTTTGAAAGTACTAGTAATGATATCTGTAATGAACTTATGTCTGCAATAATAACGAGTTAAGATTATCAGGTAAGATTTCAAGGAAAATAACACTTTTGCTAAGAGTAATAGCTACAGAAAGAGAGAGAGAGAGAGAAAAAAAAAACAAACTCTACTTGGTTCTGTAATAATGTGAACAGCAGCACATGATTATCATCATATGGTTGAGTTAACAAATCATTTATTATTTACACCAAAAAGTTTCCTCTCCACTTCTCCATATAATTCATTTACAGTTTACTCTATACACGCTCCTATGAGTAAAATCATGCATTCAGTTGCTCCTACTACATATACGTAAAGTATGTCGAGATTAATGGGCAAAAAAAATATGGGAATAAGTAATATAAGAAGAGGAAAAAGTGTCAAAGTGAAATTTCCTTTTCATATCATAATAATTTCCTTTACTTCTTCTCTCGTATTTTACGTAAGTAGTCGCAGTCATCAAATAATGGGAAAATGTGTGTTAAAAGTTACATATACAACTTCTTCACAGCAGCTTTTCCTATATATATTGATTGGGCTAGGGAAACTATTTGACGTTGTTGTACAAAACGAGAACATACATTAGTCAAAGAGGAACTTGTTTTCCTATGATCAACACCTGCTCCGCTCTGTCTTCTACTATATCTCTACATGGTCTTTGATGTTACACATGAAAAACAAATGTATAAAATCCACGTAAAAACACTATCCTTGTAGGATTTTGACAAGTTTCGTAATCATCCTCTTTTATTTGTTATATACCACAATTTTTAAAATTATTATATCTCCACAGGAATATTTTTTAATTGAAAAAATATCCTAATTTTTTTCGTACCAAAGGTACCTTATACACTTGGCTAGAATTTACATGTTGACTAAAGGCTGAGGTCTGTCATACATAATCAAATCGGGGTGAGGTTGTTTGTGAAGCCACGTTCTGATCGAAGTGAATAACAAATAAGTATGTAGTAACGAGTACATGGTAAGAGACTCTGAGCATTTAATTGCTTTAAATTGCGCGTGTTATTTACTCTCGTACAAGCTAGCCCGTATCATCAGATCCTTAGCCCTTTACAATGTAGCTCTGAAGCTATGAGGCTTCCATCAAATTGAGGGAAACAAGTTAAAGTAGCACTTTCTTAATTCAATTCAATTTTCTGTTTCTCTCTTCTGAAGATTATATACTCATCTTTAACAAGACTGAACCAGATCAAGATATCATCAGTGCAAAGAGATGAGGTGAAGTACTATGCGTGGTGAGTAGTCGTTTTTCTGTAGTTGTAGGACAAGGAGGGAAAAATTTATTTCCGCTATTAAATCAGTTCAACTTTTCTCTACGTACTGCGTTTAGATAGACAAAGCTACATAAACGGCTAGTTTTTTTTCTTATAGAGAAATGGAAAGTTTTTTTACAGACATTTTCTAGGTATCCCACCTTTTTTTCTATCATAAAATCCTTGCATGATAAAATTCACAACGTGAATTATTGAAGTTTTGCCTGTCAAATTGAGGATAGTAGTGTGTAACGGATAAGCAAAGCGTTTCTCATGCTTTTTGAACGAACCTAATTTCGAAAGCTGGAGATATGAATAAATTATTGAATTTTGTGCTGGAAAGTCTAATATACGTTACGAAAATAATATACGATGTCTGACATTGAATATTAAAAAGAGAGATACATAAGGACACACATGAGAAGTTTCCTATGTGCCTATTGACTTTTCATTTAGGATATATGATTGACTTACTCTTTTGTTCTTTATTCGTCCTCGTTCCTTTAATTTTATATTTTTTTACAGTGATAATTTCAGTCCATGGCTATATACTTCACTGTATGACCTGAGATATGGGAAACGAGTTTATATGCTAATGTTTTATTATAATCATTTATTAGTTATTAAATATTCATCCTTAGTTTACAAACGGAAGAATTTTTTTAACCAGCCAAGATTTTTTTTAACATAGGATTTTTTGCATGTGATTTTTTTCATTGGATAATTTGTATTCCATGTAGAGACAAATGTTTAGCCTTTAGTTTGTGAAATAATCAATCAATCAATAAAAATTCGCTCCAATTCCTCCTTCCCTTTGCATCTTATTACTTCCTGTCCCACACTGAGTGAGTGAGCAAGTTATTAATAAATTTTTTGTGTGTCCCCAATCATTCTGTATACAGCTTCTTATATACAGTGAGCCCACATCAGAAATCCTGACTTACTTTAAAACTCTCAACCTAAATTATAAATTGATAGTGAAGGGTTTGCGAAATCCCAATGGATTTTAGTAGCATAGCTATATAATAAAAGTAATTATGGCTGCAGGTATATTTATGGAGGTATATGAAAATGTGTTAATTACGAAATTATCCGTCCCTTTTCCCTCAATAGTATTCACTATATATGGAAATGCACCTGGCACAGTCTGAGACGATGTCTATAAAATATTTGAGAAAAATTAAGGGTTTAGTCTCCATCAAGATTTATCCCTTCTCGTTCACGAGAGCATTCCTATTACACGTCAATACATATATTATATGGGCTCATGCTAGATAGCAATTCTTGCGTTACTAAACAACTGACTGACCCCACGGAAGGTATCATAACTTTTAGTAGCTTTAGAGCCATACCAAGCGTGTTATGAATTTTCACTCATTATCTTCACATTAAATTGTGCAGATTAAGATTATTTTTTTCTAGAGCCATATTATATTGTATAGGAGTGTAGTAGTAGTTTTGTAAAAAGGGAATTTCTTAATTGTGTGTAAAGTTACATACAAAATAGTACTCCTGTTCGAGTAAAAGCCAATGGCTTGGCTAAACTGTTAAGACACGACTTCACCTATGTAAGATATAAAAGCTCGAGTAATAATAAGCTTGTATATAGTCATAGGCATAAAATATTTAATGTACATAAGCTCCTTTCCAGCTTTTGCTTGCTGAGTTGTTAATAAAGGGATTTCCGTCTTTCCTATATCATAATAATAATAATATCGTAAGAATGAGTGTGTCTGTCCCGTTGTCCCGTTGTCCCGCTGTCCCGCTGTCCCGCTGTCCCGTTGTCCCATATGACACATAACTTACTATAATAATAATCACGTAAGAATGGATATGTTTCTCAGAAAGTAGGATTGTGACAAATACAACCAAAATTTTTAAATGTTATTAGCATTATGAAGTATGTTTACAAAAACATTTATCGATTTGTATTGGTCGAATATTTAGAGAAAAAA
>JAQFXU010006329.1:0-10399 GCA_034693705.1 Spatulosminthurus flaviceps | reverse complement strand
TTCGACGCTGAACTGAATCGAAAAAAGTGTGAACCAAACTGAATTGAATTGAATTGAAATATTTCAATTCAAAACTGTATTAGTCCGAGCACTAGTTGGTCGAAATGGATATCTGAGGAGATGCTTAAATTCTCTTCCGTGCATGGCTATGGAACTTCGAGGTTTCTACAAAGTGGACAAACCAATGGTCTTGACCTTGGTTCATACCATTGTCATTCAGACAATCACATTTTTGATTTTGCATCGTTAAAAAGGAGGTACTCTCTGTTCAGGTTTACCAAATGATGTGTGACTAGAATAAGTTTCAAAGTACCCTTAAATTCGGTATTTGTGGGAAACTGTAATTTTCATTATGTTGCAAACATATTGAACGACAAATGAATGATTTTTCTTTACAAGTTTGCTACCAATAAACGCCAAAATGTGTAGCGACCACAATATTTTTTCTTGTATTGTATTATATTGACCCTTTGACTTTCTGATATGATTTTCAATTTCCGAGGAAACCATAGATTGTGGTCGGATGCCTTTGGATGCATTCAAACTACTAGAAGGGTTGACATGCTTTCTGTAAATGAAAAGGTGAAATATTTTCTCGAAACTGAGAAAATACTAAGGGTACTGAAAAAGCAAGCAATTGTATTTGGCTAACCTAAATTTTTTTTATAATTCTTACATCTTTGGGGGAAAATAGATGACTTTTGGAATGGCACAAGTGAAGGCGTGAAATTTTGAGTCAAAAATGTTTTATGCTTCATTTTTTTATCTTAAGCCAAAAATCATAAAGAAAGGTCGAAAAATATTAAGTTTGTGAAGAAGCTGCAGATAATTAATGATGTTAATATTTTTAACCCTTGACAAAACACATTGGGTTACTTTATCCCAAATAGGAATGCGAAAAACCTTTTTCCTGGAAATGAGTAAAAAAGTTGATACGTTTGTAGTACTGAACAAGAGACACACACTGGTGGGGGTTGCAGGGAGGTCGCATGCAAAATAATGGAGATATCGGAGATTTTCGTAAAAAACAAAATTACTCGAAGACTGGTCAACTGACTTTGACCAAATTTTCACCATTTTGTAGCATATTTTATTCCTCAGGTCAGTTTGCAATGATTGTCATTTCTTGAAATTCTGATGTATTTTACTTAACGAGTTTATAATTTATTAATTTCGGGAGTTCTTCTAACTTTATCTGCTAATTCCCATAGCTAGCAATACACATATGGTTCTGTTACTAACAGTCTCTGATGGAAACTCTGGTTTCCCTTCGAATTCAGAAAGTAGGTCTAAATAACTCAAATAACAATTCATGGACTACAAAATCCTATTCCATGCTTGCAATTTGTTAATTTTAAAAAATTCTCAAGCTTTGATTTTGTTTTTTAATAGCAGTAACTTTCACAGACGTTAGATTAGTATAAAAACGTATAATATGGGCATTTTTAAATTTGATCCCACCAAAGCTGTCTTTTTTTGTTTAGTATAAAACAAATAATTTGTTCTCTCATTTCCCCTCCCAAACGATTGGCACCATTTGGCTTGCTACATTCTTTTATTAGTATGTCTCCCTTTGGGAACAAGAAGCTTATTAGTCACGGTTGAGAGAAACATAAATAAAACTGCAGAAGTTGAATTTTCTGATGAAAATTGTCAAGCTGCATGCAATAAAATATGAACGTTATTTATGGATACTTGTGTGTTGGTTCAAATATATTGTTTGTAACAATGCCAAGTATCTAATTATTGTCAGTGTTCGGCAAATGTGTGATTTTATTTTGTTCGTGTCACTCATTGTGTTTCTTCAACATTTTTAGGGGTTTGATGTCAAAGAAAAAGATTGGACTGTACTAAAGCGTTTAATATGGAAAATATCGCTTCTTAAAATATAGAATATTTAAACAAAATTGATACGGCACGAAGACCTACTCACAGAACGTACATGCTATGCCAATGATTGAAACGCAGAGCTAGCAAAACCCATGTGGGTGAGTTTTCTCGTAATTATTTCTTAAATTTACAGAAACTAATGCAGCGAGATACTTAACAGCCCCTGCCTTTTATCCTGAGGAAATATACGTGGGTCACTTTATCAGACGGTCCTCCCAGCTCCAGCGGAATGTCAAAGCCTACATCTTCCTTGTCTTCATCCAATTGGAATCTGTCATCTGTGGAGTTTTAAAGACGTAATATCAGCGTGTACTCCTTCCAATCTATTTCGCTCCCCAATAAATATTTAAAATGTTAAAATGGGAACAGTCACCGCAGCACTACCCCCTATCGTCCATCAGTCTCCGATAAGATCAGGAACATCCTTTTTAGGTTTGTGAACGTTTAATTGGGAAGCCTAGATTTGTATTCCTTCCAGCTCATTGGAAGAAGAAGGGCCGATGCACTTGACGGCTTGGAGTTTCGAATCGATAGAATTCCCGTCGATTCCTGGGTAAAATACTTGGGATCACGATTCGCAAATGCAGTTGCTAAAGAGATGGATGCAGGTTCCCTCTGTATAGTGTATAATAACCTGGGGAGGGGGGACACCATTATCAAAACGCGTAATTTTTTTAATTGTCCAATGTGGAATGTGTGGAATGGGTACTTTTGTAGGGAATCACAGCTATTACGAGTAATTACAATGTTCACAATGCCTCGTGCACGCTAATACACCATAATTATGATGGTATGTAATTTTCCCATTCAAACAGCCCAAAAATCCAACAATTAACACCATATGAATATTTGGGTCCTGTCTTTAATTTAACTGTTTAATCAGTCAAATTGACATCGAATTATTGCCTAAAAGAGCGGAGAGACGGGCGATCTTACCCGTCCGTGACTATACTTACTATGATTTTGTCCCCTGTTTACGGCCGAAACCATGACAATGCTATTTAATATTCAGTTTTTATTTGTTTTTCCTGGACGCAGGATCGTCCTGATCCGGAGAAAATTATACTGGTATAGCCAACAAGAAAGTGCATTTCTACCCAATGACTCCAATTTAGAGTTAATGATAGGACAGTAATTTACAATAAATGGCCTTCCAATTTACAGGAGGATTGCTCCTTGTCAAGGGAAATGCCAAGGCAGTATTCAGCTGAAGGTAGAAATTTGAAGAACCAAAAGACTTTGAGCACAAATAATTTTCTTGGCTTAAAATGGAGACGGGAGATAAGAGCACAACTGCAGAGAAAAATCAGAACAATGTCAAAGATTTAGTGCTAACCACACCAGAAATGAAGCACTACCTTGGAAAAGCGTTTAATTTTGGATCTGTTTTCTATGGAAGTCCCTTCAAATGGAATACGACGTTGGGGAGACCCGAGATGGGAAGCAAGAGACAAAGAAACATCTGGAAAATACACATGGCAATTGCCATTTTACATGGAACATTTGTGTGGGTTCGCTGTATCCAAGCCAATATGAGCAAGGAAACATCCACAAAAGAAAGAATCTACATGTGCTTCATGGCGTCCTACTTTGGCTTGGCCATAATTTTGCACATTGGTATTATGCAAAATTTGAATGAAATGACATTTTTCGTCCATCAGCTCCTCAAATTACTGGAACACCTCGAAGGTACAATTTACACAGTCATTGAAATGCATGGTATTATAATAACAAGGCGGGTAGAAAAATTTCGCAACTATTTTAAATTGGAAAAAATTACATGTAGGGAAATTCCGTGGAAAGAAATGGAGCGACCCCACGTTGATAAAAATAATTGGATTCGCCATGAAATTGTCAAGTTATTTTGTGACTGCAAATGCCGTTCTTTTTACAATTCTCGCATTTGTACGACCTCAAGCCAAGGATTTGATTTCGTCGCTGCTGATGGTGGAAAATTCGGAGAAATTATCATTCTGGGGTAGAATTCCTTGTGGAATTTTTGCGGGATACATTTACTATATGTATTCCTGCTCTTCTGGTCTCCTGGTCCAAAGTGGTCTTTTGATTTTCGCTTCATTGGCTATATTCCGTGTGCTAAGGTAAACTTGTTGGATTTATTTAAACCACACGGATAGTTGCAAGCGTTTCAGCTGATACTTGTTAATTAATTGTAGCTTAAAAAACCACAACACTGGCAATGAGTGCTTGGGACCAGGTGCACTCAACTGTGGGTACGAGGATACTTTGGAGGTGTACAGATGGCTTCTATTGCAGATGCGATGGTTCAATAGGATCTTTGGAGAAACGATACTTCCTTGCGGTAAAATCCTATTGATTTCCTGGTGTCTATTCTGCGCTTACGGAGCCATCAAAATGAACGGGGAGGCATCCCTGGTCCTTGGCTTTGTGGGGTTCAACAGCTTTGCCTTCCTTTTTGGAATTTTCACTCTCATGGCTGAAATTCATGGAAGGAGTTATGCTCTGAAATGGGACATGCAAAAACTCGTTGCTCCCAATCATTATTTAAGGAGATGCTTAAATTCTCTTCCCTACATGGCAATCGAGCTTCGAGGTTTTTACAAAGTGGACAAACCCATGGTCTTGACCTTGGTTCATATCATTATAAATCAAACAATCACGTTTTTGTTCTTACATCGTTAACATTATTGTTGTGCACTTGTTCACTTGCGTGAAGTAAGTATGTGTAAAATAAATGACAAAAGAACCCTTAAATTCGATTTTTCAGAGAAACTAATAATTCTCGGGGAATGATAAACTTTGTTAACTTAGTATGGCACATTTTTGGAAAGCCCTCACCTCCACATGCATATTCGACTAATGCTTACACTGAAAAATTGAACGTGACGTAAGTCCCACCATAAGAGTCCAACTACAGATAGAAACGCTTATCGATCTTTTTAATATCTTGAATTTTGGTCATAGAATTGGAAGATTTGAACATGAACCACAAAACCACAAAATATTGAGTTTCTTGAAGTTTAAAAATACACTGGGCCAGTCCATTGTTGTATACGAATAAAACATAATTCTTATCGGCTCCCCATGTAAACGAAAATTAGAAAATTTTTCTTGATGTCTTTGTTTTGCATCAAATGTAAACATAGCTTTTTAACATCATGCTAATTATGCATGATGACCAGTCTCTTGTAGTGAAGTGGCTAAGGGCTGGAATTTATTCGAGGGTCATCATCTGAGTCCTTGTACGTTTGTGCAAGGTACAAAAGATGGCCCCAGAAAACCGGAGTGCCCATAGAAAGCGTCGATCATTGAAACTGTAATTTGAACATGTAAGCAGCGGACTGTAGATTTACGTAGAAAATAGTAAAATATTTTCTCAACTGCAGCCGCCTCTCATCTGAACTGTTATTTCTCGTGATGGTTGCTCATCACCATGCCAGTAAGCTCCCCGGAGCTAATTACAAATAAAATTGACGAACCTGTTAAAATTCCATAATCCCAAAATAGTCCTCCATTGAGCTCTTCAATAATCCAAAACTTCTCGACTACCTACGTTCATAAAAAACTTGCTTAAGCATGGGAATACAGACATTGAAGGCAATGAGAAAGTCAATAAGCATTCATATCGGATTAGATAGTAAAATTGATAGGAAAATAAGACTGACAAAACTACTTCATTACATGAGCCAGGTTAATAATCATGTAACCTCAGGCCTAGGAAGGCCTAATGTCACACAACATGAGCCAAAACTGTTTACATGGTTTAGAATATTCAAGAATTTTTTTCCCTGTTTCCTCTCAAAACCATGACGTTGGCATTTAATATTCCGTTTTTAATTATTTTTCTTAGAGAGAGGGGCGTTCTGCTCCTAAAGCACAGTCGAGCAAAGTGGGAATTTCTGCCCTAGGAATTAAACTTATATAATAAATAGCCTTACTTGCAAGTTATACGAGGATATTCCTCCTCGATAAAAGAAATGCCCATCCAGTATAATACTGAACGCGCAAATTGAAAGAACAGAAAGGAGTTCAGTGAAAATATTTTGCTTGGTTTGGAATGGAGAAGACAAGTAAAGGTAAAAATGTTGAGAATATTGTCGAAACTGTAGTGCTATTCACACCAGAAATGAGGCACTATCTCGGAAAAGCGTATAATTTTGGAGCTGCTTTATATGGAAGTCCCTTCAAATGGAGTACAACACTGGGTAGACCCACGATGGGAAGTAAGAGGCAAAGGAATATCTGGAAAATCCATATGGTAATTGCCATATTACATGCATCATTTGTATGGGTTCGCTGTGTCCAAACTAACATGAGCAAGGAAACACACGTAAAGGAAAAAATCTATATGTGCTTCATGGCGTCCTACTTCTGTTTGGCGGTAATTTTGCACATCGGTATCATGCAAAATTTGAATGAAATGACATGTTTCGTGAATCAACTGCTGAACTTACTGCACCTTCTTGAAGGTAAAATTCTCACAAGTAATGTAATTTTGGTGCTATAGTCTTGAATCTTCGAATTTTGTGCAAAATATGTTAGATATGCCTTGTCAGTTATTAACATTCAGAGAGGGCGAAGAAATTGTACAGCGTGGTGAAAAATTACTTTAGTATAATCTTGGATGATGCTTATTAAAAAATTCCATAGGAAAATTCCGTGGCCAAAAATCCAGCGTCCAAAATATAATAAACATCCTTGGATTGGCAATGAAGATGTCAACATACTCTGTGAATGCATTGGCTGTGCTCATGACTTTGATGGCGTTTGCACGTCCTCAATCAAAGGATTTGTTTTCGTCGCTGGTGGTGGAAAATTCGGAGGAATTCTCGTTCTGGGGCAGAATTCCTACTGCGATTTTTGTGGGATACACACAATGCATCTACGCCTGCTCATCTGGAGTCCTCATTCAGAATTTTTTAGTGAGTTCTGCCTTACTGGCTATATTCGCTATACTCAGGTAAAGATTTTCTTCATTTATGAAGACAAATTTTTGACAAATTGGTTGATGAAGTTGAACTTGTTGCCTCTTAATTACAGCATTAACAACAAGAAGATTGATCGCTCAGGAGCATTATTTGGACTTAATGATGGGCACGAGGGTACCTTGGAAGTGTATAGATGGCTTCTGATACAGATGCGATGGTTCAATAGGATCTACGGAGAAATGATAGTTCCTGGCGTTAAAGTCCTCATGATTTCCTGGTGTCTGTTCTGTGCTTACGGAGCCATCAGAATGCATGGTGTGTCTTCATTGGTCCTTGGCTGTGTGGGAATGTTCAGCTGTACTTTCCTTATTGGAGCTTTCTCCCTCGTGGCAGAAATGCAAGGAAGAAGTTGTGGGTTAAAAAATGACATGGAAAAACGCGTTGGTTCGAATCGATATCTGAGGAGATGCTTTGGATCCCTCCCTTCCGTGGCAGTAGAACTTCGAGGTTTCTACAAAGTGGACAAACCAATGGTCTTGACCATGATTCATATTATTATCAATCAGACTATCACGTTTTTGTTTATACATCGTTAATGCTGCTCGCACACCCGGTGATACGTATCACGTGATTTAATTTTTATCCCTCTTCTACGAGCGTGCATTTATATGAACGGTTGTACTTAACTTCATTGTTGCAAATTAATCATGAATCTAACTTCAGTAAACTCTAAATGTGTTAAATCGTTCTTCTTGAATCTTTAATCCCTATCGGGGGTTAGCCTTGACACTGAAATCGGGATCTTGAAATCATGGTAATTATTAATGGTAAAACTTGTGTACAATCGTATTACGGTGAGATAATTTTTCAACTGTAAGATTAGATCGGGGAAATAAGTAGGAATTTCCTACACACCTGCCAAAATTTCTTTACGTCTTTACTATAGCAAAATATTTCAACATAACTACTAAGTTGTATAGTTTCTCACGTACATATTGAAAGTACACGTCATGCATGTATGCACGATCAGAGTTAGAGGACTATATGAAGTCGACACAGAAGCATACGTCTCTATACAATAAAATTTGCACGTCACAAAGAAAATGTTCCACGGGAAAAGGCTCATGTGGAATTAATTTTCATGCTCTCAAATATTATAAATGTTTGCCTCAATGTGTAGGTAAATGTTGAGAAGTAAATACTAGCTCAGGTGGGTCTGACTTTCTTTAATTCCTAATTAATACATATTCCTTTGTATAAATATGGTCAGGATAATCAATGAGTTATTAATTGTATTTCCGAGGGTCATTTTGTTGAGCAGAAAACCATGGCATGTTATTAGTTATGCTACTTTTCATTATTTTTGTTTAAGAGATGGGAACTTCTGCCTAGGTTGATATGTGTAGATAAAATAATTATGAGTATATTTTTATAGGGTGTCCGAAATACTGTAATTCCCTCACACAAACTTTCAGTATACTAATGAAATCAAGTATATGCTTATCAAATCTTATAAAATTTCCAGCCATTTAACAATATGTTGAAGGAGATCACACTCAAAAAGAAGCTACCCATGAAAAATTCCTACTTTTTAAAACTTTTCTCTGCCTTGTGTATATTCGACTGGTGTAAAAATATTCGTTCGATAGATCACAAAAGCAATCCGCTGGTGAAATCTAAAAAATTAGAATGACTGGCTTGCCTTATTCATGTGAGCCATGGTTACTTCAAGTAACTTACTTGGGAAGTAATTTTGGAGGTATTTAGAGTCAAGAGCTAAAATAGCTTATGGGATTTGAAGAGCTTTATTTCCCCCTGGACACAATGACGATTGTGTCTTATATTCTGTTTTTATTTAATTTTACAGGGACAGAGGGGCTTTCTGCTCTAACAAATATTTTAGCACTGTCAACTGAAATGAGAGTTTTGGTCGCCGTATGGATTACACTTATACATTTCCCAATACGACTTGATGGCACACATTAAATGGGCTTACAAATCATACGAGGTTTCGTCCTTTTGAAAGGAAATACCAAACAGGAAAATAAAACTGACAAGCCTGACACGTGACACGATAGACACGCGCCCCACATTTGGGGCCAAAAGTGCTTACGTGGCTTCTATTTCACCTAGAAACCACGACAACGGCATTTAATATTCCGTCTCTAATTATTTTCCTTGGAGAGAGGGACGTTCTGCTCAAAAAATATTTTAGCACCGTCGACACAACTGAGACTTTCTTCCCTATGAATCACACTTATAGGGCGCGTCAAGCATACATTAAATAGCTTTACAATTTATACGAGAACATTCCTCTTTGTCAAAGCAAATGTCGAGGTAGTATTCAAATAAAGGTGCAATTTGAAGTACCAAAAGGCGTCAAAGTGAAAATATTTTGTTTTATTGAAAATGGAGACTGCCCGTAAAGGAACAACTGTAGAAAAAAATGTGAAAGCTTTAGTACTAGTCACACCAGGAGTGAGGCATTACCTTGGAAACGCTTTCAAATTAAGATCTGCTTTCTATGGAAGACCTTTCAATTGGAATGAGGAGCTGGGAAGACCTGAGATGGGAAGTAAGAGGCAAAGAAATATCTGGAAAATAAATGTGGCCATTGTCATATTACACACTACATTCGTATGGGTGCGCTGTGCTCAAGCTAATATTGTATGAGCAAGGAGCCATCTGTGAGCGAAAAAATCTATATGTGCTTCATGGTCTCCTACTTTGGCTTCTAATTCAGATGTGATGGTTCAATGGGATCTTTGGAGAAATGATTGTTCCGGCTTTCAAAATCCTCATGATTTCCTGGGGTCTATTCTGCGCTTACGGAGCCATCAGAATGCACGGGGAGGCATCCCTGGTCCTTGGATTTGTGGGGTTCAACAGCTTTACTTTCCTTGTTGGGAGCTTCAACCTCATGACAGAAATTCACAGGAGGAGCTATGCTTTCATGTGGGACATGGAAAAGCGCGTTGCTTCGAGTCGATACCTGAGGAGAAACTTAAATTCTCTTCTGTGCAAGGCGGTTGAACTTCGAGGTTTCTATAAAGTGGACAAACCCGTGGACTTGACCTTATTGGTTCATATCATCATAAATCAGACAATCAAGTTTTTGTTCTTACATCGTTAACATTATGGGTGTACACTTGTTTAATATCACATGACGTAAGTGTGTGTAAAATAAGAGTAAAAAAAAGTACCCTTAAACTCGGTTTTTCACGGAAACTTCATATTTTCAAGTCACCAAGAGTCCCTGGAAAAACAAAAGTGAGACCTTGTTTGGGAATGTAAACTCACTTTTCCCCAATTTCAATTTGTCCACAGAATTTTACTTTTAGCTTCACCATTTTTGAAAGTGGAAAAGTCGGAATGTGTAAGGCCGTCAATTATTAAGGTATATTATTAAGGTATCGATAGTATGAAAATATAATTTCATTCAATAAAATTTTTAAAATTCAAACAAAATCGGGATTATGCTTAAAATTTTGATGTAATGCATATAATGCTATTTTAGTATTGAGAATGTAAACATTTACGATTGAATGAAGAAAATACCCTCACAGCACTGAAATTAATTTGGCACCAATAAAAGAAAAATG
>JAQFXU010006328.1:0-10400 GCA_034693705.1 Spatulosminthurus flaviceps | reverse complement strand
TACTCAAAAGCTGGTTGACCGATTTTGACGAAACTTTCACCATTCTGTAGCATTTTTAATTCCCTAGGTCAGGTTTTAAGCAAATTTTGAAATCCCGAAAATTAGCTTCAAAATTTTGATCTCTTCTTCTGAGTATAAATTTTTTCTTCTAAATATCGATTTTTTCTTTCATGACATATGATTGATGATTCTATGCAATGCTAATTGAAAATAATGAAGGAGGTATAAGTAAACTCTGTCAGACCTGTGGGTATAAATCAGAGTATAAACCCCCCCCCCCCCATAATTTCCGTTCCACGAACTGGCTTTAAACTACGTGTAAAAAATAGTATTAATTATTTGTATAGTTACTTGTATAGTCCTGAATTTAGTAGTTTTAACACTACAAAGGGAATTCCATGGGTTTCTTCACTGTGGACGGCCAAAAGTTCGTTCGCCCCGAAATTTCTACAACATAATTTGCAATAATGTTCCTGCAATCCCAATCCCCTTTTTCCTGCATGAGCTGAAATAATGTGAGAATTCAAAGCATATTTTCGAAGGGTAGAAATACCTTTAAATGGCCCTTTTCGCAAATGAATTTCTTCGTGCTTTCTAAGATTGAATTTCTTCAATGCACTGTGGAAAATGGAAATGAGCAGAAGAGCTTGTCTCTCCTTGGGATTTTGAGCGTGGTGAAGCACATGATGGTCTTTGAAAACTCGAAGGCTTTTAGAGGAAAAAGTACTGGAGCGGCATTTGAAGGGTTTGGAGGGGTGAGAGTGGATTTTCATGTGTTTTTTAAGTAGACAATGTCTGGGGAAGCCCTTGAGGCAGATGTTGCATTTGAAAGGCGTTTCTCCAGAATGTTTTTTGATTTGATGGCAACATTGGCAACAGAGTTGGAATTGTCTTTTGCAGGAATATCGACATTCAGAACATTTCAAGCGTTTTTCTTTAGAATGTATCACCATGACTTGATTGCTACTATTGGCGGTTTACTTCGACGAGCCCGTAGCGCACTTGCGTTGACCAATGCAAGGTTTTTAAAAGTTGTGCGCTGTAATCAATTGAAAAAAATATTGTGAGGAAAAAGAAAAAGAATTCATGTTTCTTTTCCCACACTTTTCTGCTCAGTCTCCAGTATTTTTCATTTCACGCAACAGGAAGTTTATCCTTTAACCATTGCATGCAGTGCAACTTTTGACCTCATTCAATTGATTTAATCGTTTACTTACCATCCCGTGGTGTCGCATTGGTAACATTAATAATTGAAAATTGAAACCATATCGCAGATCGAAAATTTTAATTAGCACATAATCCGATCATCAATCATCATCAGTGGGGTGTCCAGTGCTCACTCAGTTCCATTTCCATAGTCTCATCGTTAATCGTTACGGAAGAAAAGCAAAGCATCCCGGAACACACATAATCTCTCACAGGCTAGTTTTGTGTCGATTCCGAACCTGTCGCAACAATGGCAAGCAAAATGAGGAACGAAGCAAGTAACTTCAGGCACGAAACAAGTCCCAAAACGTCGTCGCAGCCATGAATACTTTCATGGGGCACAGTTTGTAAAATTTGCGAAATTAGGAAATCACACCGTCGATGTCACTTGGCATATGATAAAGGGCAAGAACAAGAAGGATGATGTGCTTGCAAAATTTAGGAATTCCTTTTCTGTTTCTTCAAGCTTGGACGCTTTTTCATGGAATTAAAGCTGAAATGGATGATTTTTCTCTCTGGTTGCTCCTCCTTTCTTTTGTCGGAACATACGTGACACAACACAAAGAATTTTTAGGAAATTATTTGCATAAATTTCATCAAAATCTTATTTTTAATTTTCACTCGAGTTTTTTAATTTTTAATGAGTCACAGGTAATTCTTTGTGGAAAAAAAACATTCTGCACACAGATTTATCTTGAATTTACGTAAACTAAAAATATATTAACTGAACTCACCTCCAAAACCACAGTAATGTCACCGTTAGCTCCGGATCTACATATAGGCGCGGTGTATCTCTCAACAAATAAATCGGATTGTGTTATTTTATAACACTTTACACTTTGGCGAAAAAAATGTGCTTTTCACCACTCTAGACAAAAAACCAAGGAATGAATCTACACGTGCTGTTGTCACCATAGCTTGCAAGAACGAGCAGTAAATGAAGAGAGGAGTAAACAACTGGAATAAAATATGCCTCACGTATTTTGCAATGTCTGAAATTGGACTCGAGTATAGCTACAAAAGCTTTAAGTGCAGACACCCAACACGCTCAATGTCACACCACACAGACTCTCAGAGACAATGCGTGAGCTCAACTATATAGAAAGATCCTAATAATATTTATCACGGAATGCCTGTTTTCTGTTTTTAGGTGCCCGTCATCGCGTCAGTTTCTATGCTGCACCTTGTCAAGGGTTTACAAATGTAGGGCCAACTCATAGCCAGCTCCGTTCAACTGAACTTGATCGTTTATCTTTTGCAATTCTTTAATGTCACTACTTGAAATAAATCATGGGTTGTCAATCATGCATTTGCCAGGATTTACAGATTAATAAAAATTGGAGTATTAATCTGGGTATTTTGAAGGAAATTTCCGTGTGGCCCAGATGGATGAAAATAGGCCATTAAATTGATATGAATATTTTAAAATCACCAGAAAAAGCCCCACGACCTTTCAACTAATATTCCTTTGATTTGCAAAGCTACTTCCTTTGCAAAATGAACTCACACCATGATTTTTACTTGTTTAAATTTCAATTGCAGCAACCATTTTCCGGAAACAAGCGTCTCGAAAATAATTCTTCTTCAAAATGAAACTTGCCCAAGAAAATTTGTATTTAAAAATTATTGTAACTTTCGCATTCAAAGAATTTTTTTTAAATCGTTTAGTTCATGAATTTTTCTTGTTCATAACACTATTGATAGCTCCAATGTGCTGAAATAAAATTACCTATGAAACAATGCTAGAATAAATTTTAAATTATCAGGGTCTGAGATTTTATCATTTTGTGGAAAACTTTATGTTCCAAGTCAGTGAAATTCCCAAATTAGTTTTTAATCGCTCTTAATTATTTTCAATGAGATGGGGACTGTCTTTTTCCATATTAAACTGACTGAACGGATTTATTTAAAAATGTAACGACTCATTCATTAGAAAATTAAGAGAACAACATCTGCCATTTCAAATGAGGAAAACAATAAAGTATAGAAAACTCAGAAAAAGATTTTACTTTAGAATTGTTTTGATTTTGATGTTCAAAATTGATTTTCTTCCCGTTGTCATCGTTACCTCCGCGCAGGTGCTCCCGGATTGAAGACGCGCATCTAATTTTTCCTGTTTTCCATGCCATCATTCCGAATACTGAGAAAACAAAGGAATTTGATTTGCAAAAGTTTTAGCTTAAAAACATTTAGGAAATTACACAAAATCAGAGTCTACCGAAACGTAAACTTTGCATTTCTCCGGCGATTTTGACCAGTCACCTCCACCTACAAATTCATTGTATAATAATTCCCCACTGACTGGGTAATTGGGCGGAAGGAAGGCCAAACCGAGTGAGTTCAAGTTAGAGAGTCTCCATACCGTACCACAAATCTAGTCTCGTGAACTTGGTAACTAAACAGACCAAAAAGTCCGAGCCTGCGTTTAAGAAATGAGAAGGAATTATCGATGCAAGTTCGGAAGTTTCAGGAATAAATTCAAACGCTCTCGAAAGTCTTCTTAGTTCTCACATTTCGGAGGTCAAGGGTTTACTCAATATTTGGAATTATTGATAGGAAAAGAAATGAAAAGCGATAGATAAGACGAGTCGTGTCAGAATGAATGAAACTTTTAAGCTTTTCAAATTCTGGAATCATCGCCACAAAAACATCCGACGTTTTGGAATTGAACCCACGAAATGAGCTCCGTGGAAATTTCTACCAACGATTCAAACTTTTGAGTTAACTTACCCGTCATTTATGGATTTTTATATTTTCCAATAGATTTTGGTTCATTTGTGTAAGTTTTTTAAGGTTTTTAAAAGATTTTCAAACTAAAGATTTATATGGAAAATTGTAAATATGATAATAATGGAGGAATGAATTTTGTTTAATCATGCAATTTATGATTAATCCAATCAGGCGCTTAACAACGGAGTTATAAGTGGGGGGTACAAAGCCGTAGGTTGTACCCCACGGTCATTGAATTTTTAACACCTTATGTATATATGCCTAGAAACATCAATATTTTACAAACAATTTTAAAGAAAAATGGTGGATTTTTGAAAAATTTTAAAGAACATTGGCAAATTAGACTTTTTATCCGAGAAAATTCGCAAAATGCTACCATTTTTTTCAAAATTTGAACGAAATTGGCTTAAAAACAAAATTTTTGCCTATTTGAACAAATTTTCGTAGGGTACATAATGCATGCTTATATCCCTCTGGGGTTTGAGGGGGGGGGGGAAGGTACATGTACGCCCCGTTGTTAAGCGCCTGAATCCAGGAGAATAAAGTGAGGAAAGAGATTTTTCAATGATTCTGTAAAATGCACAAGGACAAAATCGATTACAAAAGTCTGCTGAGATCACAATTCCAGAGCACAACTTTTAAAGTGTCTTACGAATGAGTAAAGCCAAATCCGTGTCCCGAAAATGGAGGAATCTCCGGAGGCATCGGAAAATATTCACATGTGCTCTCATTACAATACCATTTGTTGGGATGGAGAAAGCGCGTGGAAGTTGAATTTTCTACAGAATCATTCCAAGGAAATCATATCAATTTCTCATCAATTCTACGATAGATTATGGATCAAAATATTTTAAGTATTTACTTAGAACCACAGCCAAAGCGTTATTCTCGGGACTCTGAAAGCTGAGTAAACCCGAGGGAATAATATTTCTTGATCTTTCTTTCAGCAGAACTTCCATATTTGCTTCCAAAATCGCCAGGGACGAAGCCAATTTCGAGCTCTTCACTCTCTCCACGGATAAATCCTCCCTCAATTTCTCCAATTCACGATCATGACTATTTTTGAGTTGAGTTAACTCCTTACGAAGCTCCTCCATTTCCTTCGCCCAATTTCCTTTTCCTAGCAATAAACAAACAAGCGAATTTATTAAATTATCCAACTTACTCCGGAAAATTTTGTTGAAGCAGCAATTCATCCTGCAAAAAAGTATTTTTATTTCATTAAAAGCCCAGTGCATTAAAATTCCATGAAAGTAGACATTATTCTCATCACACAATCACAATCAGCTCTAGAAGATTGGGGCAAAAATCTTTCAAGTTTTTCCGAAAATTTACCGCCTTACTGTTCGGGCGAGAACTGAGTCAAAAAATAACAATGGTTCATTTTGAGGGCTTTTTCATTGTTTTTTTTGTGTAAATTTCCCCAATGGGTGTGCGTACATGTTTCTTTCACTAACTGCTGTTTCACTGCGTAAAAGAATGCGGGATCACTAGGTTAACTGCACTAAACAAGTAATTTAATGATTTTAATTAATACGCCTAAAGTAATGAAACAAATCTTGTACCTGCTCACAAATGAAGTAATAATAAATTGAAACAATGTGTTCCTCCCGCTTCTTGACTCCGTGGCACTCTGGAGAATAACAAACAAGGCCACCAATCAGTAAAGATTCGCTTCCACTCTAATGTTGCCCGAATTATTATATTATTACTGATTACTGATTGTAAAATTATAATTATTTGGAATTATGCCTTTAAATTTTAAACACAGATGTAAATATTATTTCCACTGAATTAGGAATTATAATCCTTCCCAAAATTAACTTCAAAATAAAAAAAATTGCAGACCTGGCAGATAAGCAAAATATCCTTTGTTTTGGGGACTCAACTTTAGCGCGTTTACTCGCTCGTGTTCCGATCATCACTGGAAGTGATGGCGTGGTCCTTGGTCAATGTGTGCTTTTGCCACTGCTGCTGCTAAGGGCCCAGGGATTGATATATGTCTTAAATGCTATACTCAGCTTCATGGCAGTTCAACCGTTGCATTCCACGAAAACGTATTAGTTCATTACGATGACGCGGCAAATTATGCAAAATACGACAGGCTTTATGTATTTTCTCCCTGCATCCCAAATCCCAAGCACCCCAATAAAATACAACAGAGCAGACGTATTTTATTTTTATATTCTGCAATTTAATGAAACCCTCAATCCACTCTTCTCTGTAAAAGGAGCTGAAATAGTGTGAGAATCCAAAGCATATTTTATACTGTAATTCATTTGCCCAAGCACCAATTCCTTACAGCTGGCCATGCTATAGGTATGACATTACAGATTACACATAAAATGTACACAAATACTGAAAATGTATGCCATCCAAAAAACAAGTACTGAGATATTTTCATCAAAATTTACGTAACTTTCAATAGATTCAAACAAAACTCGTTGAGGAATTTTATGTAAAAACATTTACTTTATTACAACTCCGCATTAATTTTTACATATTACAATGACAATGAAAGTGCTAGAGAATACAAGAATGAATAATTTGAGGTAGCTATTTTATCACTTGAGATTATATGAAATTGACGTTCCAGTGAAGAAAGAATCATTTGCATCATTTTTGTCCATTTTCCTCTCTTCCATGGAAATTCCCTCTAATTTGCAAATGTATTGAATTCTAAGCATTTTTTTACTACAAGGCTCCACTAAACGTAGGTCTCTTCTGCAGATATTATAATTTAGACCAAATTCTTCAAACTTGTACACACACACGTATATATTCTAAAAAGGAATAGTTAACATGAAGTCACATCCAACATGCGTTTTTTGAAAAAAGTATGAAAATTATATTTATATATTTATCTATATCGCCCACATCTATTGACCCACAACATTAATTTTACTCCGAACTATTTTCTCCATTACTTTTCCCTTATTTTTATAATTTTACAGCGAATTGATTTAGCACTTCCTCTAAATATCCATTTTATTTTTCAGCGTTTAACACGTCCAATTTGATATACTATTTGTGTAATAATTTTAATCCGATTAAAAAGCATTTAGCAGTTTTCTCCTATTTGTTCTTTCTCACGACTGTTTATACGAGAAAATCTTATTGTAGGATTAAATTGCTTAAGAAATTTTTTTAGCGTCCCTCGTCCTTTTTGAGGTGAAGCTGGTGGAGTTACTCATGATGATTTTATCATCTTTGTTATTATGTAACGCCTATTTTCTAACAAGGAATCCATTACAGTGTCAATAAATGTTGGAGTGAAAAAATTCCAGCAGTCTTCATTATATGCGTATTATGTGCATAACAGCTTAGTTTTCAGCAGAACAGGAACTTACAGCAGACTACTCCAACTTTCAGAAGATTGAATCCGCTTTCAGCCAGAAATTCCAACTGATGGATTTCTCGAGCTTTTTGGAGAAAAGTTCCACTTACAGCGGAATGTTCCTAAATTTCAGCGGATAAGTAACAATTTTAGCAATACAGTTCAATTTATTGCAGATTATTTTAGTTTTCAGCAGATTCGGCCAGATTCAATGGAAACTGTTCTACTTTCAGCGGTAATTCATTCCGCGGTTCTTCTGAAAAATTGCGGGAAAGCTGAAATTTGAGAAAAACGGGCCATTTTTTGTACACAATCGTCCGCACGCGCAGTGCCAAAATTGAGACAATCCTGACGCCGACTGTCAAGATTGAGACAATTCCTGCTGCCCGTACTCTCAGCCAAAAGGGGCTAAATGCAGAAATCTTGTTAGATTTTTTGAAGGTAACAGTTTAGTATGGTAATAAATACTAACGTACTAAGTGAGGTGCTGTAATGGAGAAACTCGTATAGCTTTCCCTGCCTGTGCCTTCTACACGGGTCGCAATAGCTCAGTGGTGTATAAAAATTCTAAAAGATATTAAAATTCTCTTCTTTAAAAATCGTCATTGCCCGTAATTTTTTGCTGGAAGGGAGGAAAGATAGAGCGGGATGAGTATTTGATGGAGAAAAGACGGAAAACCGCGGAGATTTTTGCTAAATTCATCCTCCCACAACTCCGCTTCCCTAAAAGATAAAAATACAAGCAATGCCGATTTTAAAAGAAAATTAAAGATCTTTCAGAATTGTCAAACCGTAATGGGCTATGACAATCCGTTCAAAAGTTACAAGAAGAGAAAGTTTTAGGAGTTCTGTCATTACAGCACAACGTGTGGACAGGGAAGATAGCAGTTCCGATAAACTCCTTTATCCGGAAATAGCCTATAACATTAATAATTCCACAAGAATTTGCAATATAATAAGTTGGTTTTAAATTCATGGGATAAACTGATAATTTTGTGGTCGTCACATTTTGGAAGGTATTTTTGCAAAAAATATAGCAATAAAGTTGGGTCAAATTCAAGAAATTAAAACATTTTGCTTGGGTTATTTTCCCCAAATTTTGTCCTGGTGTCAGAATTGGAAAGTGCAGGAAAAACGACGGCAACTTTATGTGTTATAACTCAATGGACAAAATACAATTTGGCCAAAAATGATACGAGTCGTTGGGATGAATTTGAAAAAAATTACTATTCATGATTCAATTGAAAATCATGTATAAAATATTATTGCGAAAAAAGAAGATATGAGGATAGTTCAAGCATCATGGGTTTTTTTGTGGCTGGGCAAAATTCTGGGCTAAAGGGGATAAAACATCGTTTTGCTCCGGAAATTACGAAAGCCTTCAGTTAAGACAATCATATCTGGAATTTCTCGATGCCGCTGGACCCCCACGGTTTTTAATTAACGCATTCAATTCTTCCCTGATTTCATTCACCGAATCATTCATTGAGCATAAAAAATCAATGAGACGAAAAAAGCCATTGTGGTAGTTATGTCTTGTAAACTATCCCGGGCTACCATCGACTATCATCTATTAAATGAATTAGAAAACACACTTGGATCATACAAAAAGGTAGGGATAAGCTGAGAAAGAGGGAGAATTGCATAAAAACAAATTAGTAGAAAAATGTTTAGGTAGATAATAACTATTTCTTGTAAAAAAATTACATTACTTTTGATCCTCATTCTCAGTAGTTGTAGTATTTGGAAAGACAACATTTTGTTGAAATTCGGCACCACTTAAAAGATTTCATTTTAAAGGATTCAAATGTACACTGTAAACTTTTCAAAAATTCTTCCAGATTTTTTGTAAACTTGGAAGCTTTGGACATCGATGGCAATTACTGTGACGACTGTGTGCCAGTCATTAGGGTGGAACATGGAGGTAAGAGCGGTGATTTTTAGCAAGAATTTCTACCCAATTTTTGGTGTCTAAATTTTATGGGAGTACGTGTTCATCATGAAATTGCAGAATGTAACAGTTGTATAATGAATGCTGAATTTTAATTTTCATATTTCAGGGATTACTGCACCTGTGTCCTCCTCACTGGTCCTGTTATTTGTGACTGTGCAACCCTAGCACAATTGTATTTTTATGGGTACTCTTTTGTCACTAAAAGTATTGGCTTGGCAATTACAGGATTTTCCCCAGAGGTGGTTTTGTGACTCATAAGAAAGAAACTGAAACTTGTTTAGTGCTTAAAACCTGTTCGTATGGTTCCAATGTCTCTACGAATGTGAATTGCTTGAATAGAGTAAAAAATCATATGAGGCGTATTCCCATAGTTTGGATCCTGGAATTTCCCCTAAACTTTATGTGTAAATGTCCCATTCATAACATAAAAAACGACAAGCACGTGGAACAGATTGTTTTTAAATGACTTGGTTTTAAAAATTTGAGATCAAACATTATATTATAGCTGGAGAAGCTAATCCTGAAGAAGCTTCTCCAACATTATACATATTCTCTCAGCTTCCACGCTCTTTACGTTGTTTACTACCAATTTGCACGCTACTATAGCCGTAGTTAAAGCTGGGACGAGTAGCCATCTTAGCATCATAGTCTTTCATTATATTTAATTCGCTTATAATATTCGCCTCCGACAGGATCTCCGCAGTTATCAAGTTATTATCGCATCTCTATATTTTATTCTATCGTCCCAAAATCGTGGGAAAAAAGAATTTACAGTTGAAGTTACTACATAAAAATGTTTCATTACTCGCCTTCTAAATGTCCAAGGAAAAAATGTTTTCACCTCGACTCGGTAAAAAAAACATTTTAGTCACTCACACACAGTCAAACACGTTTTGTAACATTGTGCATGCTAAAACTCCTCATACCTCAAAGTACTAAGCGAAATTTTTCTTCACTTTCCATCGAAATAATTTCAAGAATAAAAATCAATTCCATTTGTTCCTAACATCTCTAATAAGAAACGAATGGAGCTACACGCCTAGGAAACAAGAAATACTGACTGCCACCAATCTTAGCCTTGAGTTACTTACATTGTCGGATTATCGCATATCATCACCTTTCACATGGAGTAACAGAAATACAATGGAATTATGGAATGCAACTTGTGGCTAC
>JAQFXU010006327.1:0-10400 GCA_034693705.1 Spatulosminthurus flaviceps | reverse complement strand
GGGAAAAGGGAGAAGAATGTGTGTGCAGAGATTTATTCCGGAGCCACGTCTGTTTCTATTCCTCCGGCTTGTCAAATGATTTGGTGGGGAAGGGATTTTGATGGAAGTTATATTGTAAATGGCCACGTTCCATCTGAGAACATTTCCACATTCTCTTGCACAATTTTTTTCTCTTACTCTAAATATATATGTATGGTTGTATAAATAATAATGATAATAATGTTACCATATTTATTATTCGGAGCCAAAAGATTTTACTTACGATGAAAAATGTGTAACATTAGAATTTTATGGGTTTATGGGATTTTTGCAGAGAGAGAGAGAGAGAGAGATTGAATGAGAGACAGGGGAGTCACACATGTATTTTCATTCTCCGTGGAAGAAAAAAGGAGCATATTAAAAGGAAAGGAATAAAAATGGTGCTCAAGTATGTGCTTCATCTGGCATCCCGGTCCTTATTTTTTCATGTTTTTTTTTCTCTCTCTTTATCAGCAACATGTCTTAAAAAATATAAGTTCATTGTCAGTGTGTTATTTCTTATTTGAAGAGATGATAAGGGAAAGAAAGCTCTTCGTCAATCTTTTGTCCAGATAAAGCTCTGCTATACTCTTCAATTTCCCTCTGAATGTGGGTCTCCATACAAAATCCATGTATGTACATAAAGAGATGAACATCTCTGAAGAGACGGAGCTTAGGTGGGGTATGGGTAATTTCTGGGACCGAACTATAAGCTGGTATATTTGAATTTTTTTAATATTTGAAAATTCGGGCTTTGAGTTTGTGGAAATGTTTTTTAGCCCTAATTTGACCTTTGACCTCATAATGATATTGTGTGAGCCAGAGGCAAGGTTACTACACTAATTGTCACATGAGCTGACCTATGTTGACTAAATTAGCGTACCATGTATAGTTATTGGACCCGATCAAGTCCTTAGTTGACCCAATTTCCTTCTTTTTGACCTATTTTGACCAGTTGAAACTACCGTTGATCTAATTTGGCTCTATTTGGCCTATTTTGACACACCTAATACTAATCCTGACCTAATTTGGCTCTGTTTGGCCTACTTTGACCCACTTTATACTAATCCTGACCTAATTTGGCTCTGTTTGACCTATGTTGACCCACTTGAAACTAACGTTGACCTAACTTGGCTCTATTTCGACCCACTATTGAAACTAATTTTGACCCAGTTTTAGTCATGTCTGACCTCATTTTAACACAGGCTTTTCCCGAATTCGAATCATATTTTTCCTCCACACCGTATCCCCATACATTTCTATTTTCCACATATACCAATCAACATATCGTCGGCCTAAGTGCAAAAGGGGCTATACACAGACACCGCTTATGCATGGTAGCGCATGCTAATTCCCGTTTAAGCAATTTCTCCGTATAGCCCCTTTTGCACTTTAGCCGACGATATGACAAGCCCTCAAAAAGCATCCAGTATTAAATACCAGGACTTGAGCAAAGCTCGGTTGTCCATGTACAAAGAGCAAGGAATTTGTTGTTTGGAAAAAAGAATCATGTTCAACCTGACTCCATAGTTACAGGAGTTGTTTGTTACTGGAAGATTGGGAAAAAATCCCAACTTTTCCCATATGGGTTTTCTTATTGTGTTGAGCTCTGCTCTTCTCCTGAGCAAGTGTCAGCTCGTCCTGAATGAGTGTCAAAAATATATACATAGGCAATTTCATCCAGAGAGATTCCCTTTCGGTAGATGATCAAGCGTATGGCATTTGAGTCTTTCCGGTCAAAAAGAAAGAGCAAGAGGGAAAATATCCATTGAAAAAAGAGAAAGTCTCTGAAGGAGATTTTGAGATGGAAGATTGAGCTGTATAATAATATAACTATAAGGGACAAAGTCTTTTTCCGCTCTGTCAACAGTAGTGTGTGGGAATTACGTAGTGGAATGGTGATTGCCGGGATTTTCAAGTAAAAATCCTAAAAAGAATGTCCACACGAATGAAGACTGAAAGGGTATTTTTCCCTTTTCTTCCTTATGACAACCACGGCTGGCTATCTTTGTCCAAGAAAAGGACTTCAAGTCTGTGGGATAGTTGAAGTGCGTATAAAATGTGCGTACATAAAAAAAAGTTCAGGGGAAAAATGGAGAGATTTGAAGGATATTGAGAGAGAGAGAGAAAAAAAGTACAAAAATTGGTCCACTTGTCTCTATCATGAAATGTCATCAAAAATAATACGCTCGTATCAACTTTCTCCTCCGCTTTCTCCACCCCACCATGCACGCACATGCCAAACTTGCTTTTATTGGCCTGAGTCAAAGTTATGCGTCATAAAACACGAAAGATTCTTTTTATTTTCTCTGTTTTTCTTTTTTCTTCCAACTCTCTCTCTCTCTCTCTCTCAATCTCTGTCCTTTTTTTATAATGTCCATCACATCCACGATAGAACACTCAAATTATTTGTCATCAACTTCCTACCAAATTGCATTATAATTTTATTTTCCCCTTCCCTACATTTATATATTGACACTCATTTTTACCCTTGAAATTCTCACTCTAACCCTTTTTTCCTATATTAGTCCCTTAACGCCTATCAAATATTCAATCAACCAATCACAGCCCTGCAAAATGTTACAAGTGTTTTTTTTCTCATACTATTTTTTTTTACTAAATTTTTTTTAATTAAAATTAGGAATTGAAAGATTTTTTTAATGCTATAAATAAATGTAGCGTGGACGAAGGAAAGGAAAAAAAGCTTTTTTTAATAGGAAAGCTCACTAAGAAAAATCCTGGGAAAAGTAATATAAATTCATTGCGTAATGTTCCATGTGTAATAAGCATGCCCTCACTCTGCACTTTTACTCTCCTCCACTCTCCTCTCTCTCTCTTCACCTTTGTCTGTATTTACAAATTGAATTAAAATGATGTCGTAATGTATTAAAAGACTCACTCTCTCTCTCTCGAGTTTTATCCACTACAGAAGGGAATTAGATTCCAGAGGAAAAGAAAAAGGCTCAAAGGGTTGGTAAAAAGTACAGAGAGAGAGAGAGAGAGAGACAAGACAGAGACAGACAGAGGACCATTTATACATATAAATTCGGACATGAACTGAATAGGAGTTGAGATTTACTAGTGTATAGAAAAAATTATATACGTGGAGTTTTTTTTATACATTGTGGCTTTAGGGATAAGTGTACAGAGAGGACTTTCTCTATAGGATTGCGTATATGTGCTTAGTTAAGGGAAGCTCCTTTGGTTTTTTTGGGATGAGTGTGGAAGAGAGAAGTGTTGAGCAAGAGAGAAGATTTCATGTAGGGAGAGAGAGAGAGAGCGAGGATTTGTACTTGTACGTATCGAAATTTCTCTGTGCCAATTATCGATCGGGAAGAAGAGGAAGAAGAGAAGGGGGGATTGTTTTTTCACAGGAGACTCTTCTTCTTCTTTTTTCTTATATTCTTTAGGGTTCGAGGAGGAAAAGAAAGTTTGCACTTAAAACAAATGACGTCTTGTATAGTTTGTAGTTGGTCACAATAAATTCAGAATGGTTTGGTGTGCAGGGAAGAGAGAGAGAGAGAGAGATGCAATCGAAGCTGATGTTTTCTATGACCTTATGTATAAATATAGGGATATGTTATATAGAAGCTTTTTATCCATTCATCCCGATTAAGGAGAAGGGGACCCCGGGAAAATTCCTCTCTCTCTTTCTCTCACTCCTGAGAACGTTAAAAAGCTTGTGACTATGTGGCAATTGGACTTTGCTGAGTATTATGACCCGCATAGTACATGGGAGGGGGTCGTACATTTAACACATGTATATGGGGAGAGTTATACGGGTGTAGGGTAACAGTGTGTATTTAATGGGGAAATATGTACCCATGGTTTTTAACACTCCAAATTTGACTGCTGAGCTGACTTGAGCCATTACAATAAACATCACTTTCTCCCTCTATACGCTCTAACCCTTTCTGTGTACTTTAACTTGGTGGAGGCACCCCATTCTCATACATGGGTGTGCATATGTATGTATGTATATAATGTATGTGCATATTATGCATTTATGTGTATAATGTATGTGCATATGTATGTATGTATATAATGTCCGTACATATGCACGTATGTACATAACGTATGTACATGTGCATGTGTGTGTATAATGTATGTACATATGCATGTATATATGCATATATGTATACAAAGTATGTACGTATGTATATAATGTATAAATGTATATGTAAATGCTAACATGGTGGAGGCACTTCATTTTCTATACAAATGTAATACACGTGTATATGCATACATATTATGTATGTACATATGTATATATAACGTACATATGTACATGCTTGGACTTGTGTGTGTGTGTACTACATGCCATGCATTATTACTCCACCTAATCAGCTCCAGAGTCGCTAGTCACAAGTTTATTTCATTCCTTAACGCTCATTTCGGCTGGCGTGGCCGGGTGTGTGAAGGAATAAGAGAGACCGTGCCAAGAAAGGAAGATACGCATTTTTAGAAGGAGCGAGAGGGAAAGAGAGAGAGAGAGAGAAAAAAGACTGCTTACATTTTTCATACTAGTGAAATTACTTATTCGGGAAGTTTTTCTCTCTCTCTCACTCCCTTGCTTTTTCTCATACTAATGTCCCCTGATTTTTCAAGTTCAAAATTGCACCCTACAAGTGCCATTTATTCCCATGGTTTTTTTTCTTTCCCTCCTCTATACTAGTATGCATTTATTCTTAGGAGAGTTGATTAATTTCCTACTCTTCACTCCCCGTCTTGTATGAATGAGTGGAGGGAGCCGAGTTTTCTCATTTCTATTCTAAAAGCGTCAAAAGTCCGTAATGTACTATACATATGTACATATATGTATTATGGAAGATATATTATAGTAGGTTTTTTAAGATGGATGAGAAATTTCTATGGGGATTATATAAATTTAATATGGGAGATATATGTAGAGAGAGAGAGAGAAATGTATGGGTATGAAAGGGAGAGCTTGGGAATTTTTGAAATTTTGGGGACAAACTAGGGCAATACATTTCTAAGGGAATGTAATATTGGGCTTTTTTTGGGTTAGAAGAGAAGAGGAGAGAGCGTGGATGTTATAGATTTGGAGTAAGTTTTTGAGAATAATTTTCCAGGGAAAAATTTTGTGTCAAGTTGTAATTTTCCCTTTGTTGCTTTACTTCTATTAAATGCTGGGGAAGAAGTCATGTCGAGTCAATTTGGGAGATGAGGCTTAGGAAATATGGGGAATGTTAGTGCTTGGAAATATATAGATGGAAACTTATGTTTGGCAATTACTTTTCTAGGGTAGTTAATAATGTGGGTAGTTTTCATTAATTTTCATGTAATTTGAGCTTATTAAAAACTCCATGTTGAGATAAGACATATTTTTTAGAGAGGAACGTTTTCGAGATGTGGTTATTGGATGGGTGGGATGGAGGTTCAAAGGGCTTTATAAAGTTGTTCAAGTTCAGTAATATTTTATGTTGCCAAAAGTAGACTGTATGGCTTCGGAATTATAAAATATTTCTCAATATATGTATATATTCCGTACCTATAATAATATAATATGCACTAAAACTTTAAAACTGGTGCAGTACCCCAAAATGTCACAAGTCAAGTTAGACTGGCATAGGTTCTGTATTTCATTGCAAAAAAAGTTTCTCTTACATTTTCTATATAGAAATAATATTTGAATACAGAATCTTTTGGAAATTTTTCCTACATTGTATTGCAAGGGGAAAAAACCGTACTTTTCTGGCCTACCTATTTCCACAATTTACACTGCAAATTTCGTACCCTAAAAATATTCCCAAATTTTCCAACCTTAAACAAATTTTCCAACCTACAAAAAATCAAATGATGGTAAACCAAAATTTCCAACATTTTCCTCTTTAATCCTATTTGTCAAAAATTTTCCTGTTTAATCATATTTGTCTAAAATTTTCCAGCTTAAAATTATACTCGTCTAAAAATTTCCAGCTTAAAATTATATTTGTCTAAAATTTACCAACTTAAAATTATGTGTACCCATTTTCCAGGATTACCCCATCTAAAATTTTCCTTCCCAAAAAATCTCCTATAAAAATGTCAAAGTAACTACATTTTCAAAACACCCCCATTTCCGCCCCAAATTTCAAAAAAAGTTTCTCATCTGGAAAATTTGAAATTCAACCCTTACGTAGTCAACTCCATATAAAAAATATAATACATTGTATGCATTTACTTTGTATAAGGGAAGCTGTACATAGTTGGAGAGATTGCCTGAGAAAAAAAGATTGTGGGGAGAGGGAAAAAGCAGGAGAAAGGAAGAGAGAGAGAGAGAAAATAGCGTATATCTACGAAAGTCCTTTAGGGAGGTTGAGAGGTTGCGGGACACTAACTTATGGGAACATTACTTGAGGGACTACCCGTCTGTCACCAACGACACCTCCGTGACCAACTTCTAATCTACATACATCTTCCTTTTACACAAAATAATAAATGATATCACACGTTATATAATATATTTCCATATGGGACACGGATGGAGTCCAGATTTTCACAAGTACTTTTTATCTACACTCTCACAATAGTAATAATTCCAGTACCTTGTACATCATATAAATAATAATTATTATTAATATATTATTATATCTTTTGATAAAGTAGAGAGAGAGAGAGTGAGAAAAGGAAATTGAATTACTCTTTTGTACATAATAAATAAAGTACAAAAAGTCCATATTAATTCAACACATGATTCACGACTGTTTTAAAACTTGTCAAGAAGATTCCCCTATAACATTGTTATATGGCTAGATACATCCAGGACATGCATACATTAGTAGGAATGCGACTGCAGTAGAGTTTCATGAAGCTAGGAAATTGCTGAATTATTATAGGCAACGACCCCCTTGAGATGATTTCTGCCTGACTACAGACCCATTCTTCATCCCACTTCTCCAAAATGGCTCCATTACTCTCTAAAAAACTCCAAACTACCCACTCTCTTTAATGCCTTTCAGAGGTTACCATTTAGGCAAAAGCATATGAATTTCTAATACCAATCTCTTTCCATCATTTCTCTCTCTCTCTCTCTCTCTCTCTCTCTCTCTCTCTCTCTACCTCTCTCAGGAATTCAAACTCTCCTATGGATGACTCTGGTCAATATTTTTCCCATTATTGTCGAACATTACATAAAATTCCGTTGCTATAGAAATTCTTGACGGATGCAATGGCAATTTTAACCAATATGAGGGAAAAAAATTTCTCTGCACTGGAACGGGGATGTGAACCTGAGCGAACAAGTTTTGGAAGAGGCAGAGTCCAAACTTGAACCGATCTGACAAAATTTTGGGACCAATTCTGCACGGAATGTTTTATACTTGTGCAGGATTTTTCCTTATGGGAATGAACCCCAAAAAAACAAATAATTTTTAAATCTTTGTATTGAAACGGTTTACTCATGAGAAACGACAAAAATTCACAATTAGCACTATATATCCTCGTATGGTTTTTTTATATACATACAATCTTTCCTATAAGAAACTAAACCATAGGGATGAGATAGGCAAAAAGGAAAAGAAAAATCACCTGAAAAAAAACATCAATTTTCAGGGGACCAAACTACATACTGTAAATTCAATTATGTATTATATTCAGTAAACTAATCTAAAAAATACTCGCTCGAGTAAAATCACCAAAAGTTATTTTTAAGACAGACCGGACACTTTTCTTGTGGGTATTTAAGGATATTATTATTATTTACAATAACAAAGTATTTTTATATTTACACAGAGGAAAAAATCATACAAATTATTTTTTTATGTAATAACGCAGCGCAATCCACAACTCAATTTCTTTTCACTCACTTTTTAAATCCCCTTTTGTCTCCCTATAATTAACAATTTTTTAAATATAGAGGTACGATCATACTTGAAATATTTTTTGTTAAACTAAAAAGGTTAAATGGTTATGTATATATAAATTATGTACATATTAATTACCTCGATCGTAGGCAATCAATTAAAGTTCGTCCCCCAAAAAAGCTGCTTGTCGGGACTTCCCTTCAAATTCCACTAGTATTTATATAATAATTCCTCCATACACAGAAGAGTTTGGGTTTTAGAAAATCATATTTTTTTAGCTATATAGTTAGTCTTCATTACCAGCTTCATCTTCAGATCCACCGGATTTAAAATCCTACCGACATTTTTTATAAAATCATATCTCAAAGTTGAAGTATAGTTGTTGCTCAGCCGTAAGTATTCTAGTAATAAATGTGAGCGGATTGTTTTGTTACGTGTCGTACAAATTTTTTCCTTGCTGATAGTGTTATAAAAAATGTAAATAAGCGTTTTTTTACATATCCACATCGGTATAATACAAAGCCCAGGGTAAAATTAGGAAGATACTTTTCCAAAAAGGGGAGCTTAAGAGCAAGTGAGGAACAAGTCCATATGTTAATTAATTGCCACTATGGGTTCTAATAACAGTCGGAAGCAGCCTTTTCCCCGTAAAACAACTACTAAGAACGCCTTTGGTTTCAACCTACTTTAAAACAAGAATTTGACGAACGACTCACATTTATTTGTAATAATATTAATTAATTTTTAACTTGAATACGCACTGTCATTTAATAATGGTATTTACAATCGTGGAAGTAACATTCTTGCAATTAGTACTGGGCTTTGTAATTAAAATCATAATCCATAATTAATTTGACTCGCTAACATTGATAAGGTATGCAGTAGAAAATAACATACCCTTGATTTTTATACGATGGCCTATGAAAAATTATTTATCTAAAGTAAATAGTAATGATAATCGATATCTAAGTATAACCATTATTTATCCGAATGTAAGACATTACGATGGGTAGTACAACTAACTAGGGATTTCGTTCTTATCGCTAAGCAAACAATTTATAGATATTATTCGAAGCGGACATAATCATACGAAAAAAGACAAATTAGTTTCAGTAATAAGTTTTTCGTATTAGTTAGTTTTGTTTCTAGAGTTTTGCAATTTTTTATTCTCAGGAGTAGGGGAAAGTTGATTTGCTATTTTTTAAATATATTATTTATACAATGTATGCATGTATTTTTATATACGTAACATTCGATTTTGCTGTCTCTGCCATTTCCTCCTTCGTTCTTATAATTTGTTTGGTTTTAAAGGTAACGTTATTCACTTGAATGCATTATTTCCCATAATAATTACATATGTTTTCACTGACAAGTCAGTCATTTTTTATGAATCATTTTACAATGGATAACCCATATTCATAAACAAACTAGAATTCATTTTATGGTAGACATGGTGGTGTATGAGTGTATATGTTGCTTTGTGTACATGTGTATTAGGATTTCATCATAAAACTTAATAGTATTCCTTTTCTCTACTTAAATTGTGTGCACACAATGAAGTCAGTACTAAATTGCTGTACCACACAGCAAGAACAATGGTACTTTTGATATTTTTTTTGCTGGTACAAATTATGCCTTTTTTACATGCATGGATTACAGAATAATAAGGTTTTTTTTCCTCAAAATCGGAGAAACTTCGCCTTTTTCCAAAATCTAAAAATTCAAGTCGATCATATATATCGTGTGAAGCTATAATTCAGTGATAATATATTTCACAAGTATCAATATTAATTCAACTTTCCAAAAAACTGAAATTAAAAACTCTTCTGTATAAAAAGAATTAGCATTGTAAGTTAATATTTATATAGATAATATAATTGGATTTCCTACACATGTGTATATTTTTCTTTCACTGGCTGCTTATACAAAAAGAGGACATGTGATTTTCACATAGTCAATTCATGTTTGTTGTAATGATTATAATTATTACTATAAATATATGTATGTATATCATAGCATGTATGGAAAATTTCGATTCGGTACATTTTTTTTCCTTTGAAGTTACAAACGTTAACGTAAAAATTTTTTTCACGAAAAAAAGACATGTAATGTTTTTTGTGGAGAAAAATCACAACTCAGAATATTACTTTTCCTCCCTTTATCGTTTCCTTTTTTGTATAATGTAAATAGAAATATTCAATTATTGTTGTTGTTGGATTTGTTTCATTAAAAACACTGGTATTTAATTTCTGTTCACTGTGCAGTAGTAGAAGTATATTTTTATATATATTTATATATAGTTATGTATCGATTATTCGCTGTAACAGCATCTGTTTTCTTCAGGAGCAACAACGTAGAGCTCATCATAAATTACTAGTTAACATACGTCGGTAGCAATTAACCAAATAAAGTTGATGTTTTTTAGTTGGTATAATTATATATAGTATAAACTGAGAAAAAGGTTTTTTTAGTTGGCCCAGTAAGGCGTCCCTCCATACTGCTTACTTCCTTTCGGTTGTCCACTGCCTTGTCTAGGACCGTCCTGTAATTTTAAATACAAACAACAAACATATATAA
>JAQFXU010006326.1:0-10401 GCA_034693705.1 Spatulosminthurus flaviceps | reverse complement strand
GCTCAGAAGCTACTGCACAGGTCATTTTGTCCGAAATGTGAATAGTAGATGGGAGAGCTTTTTGTTCTTTATTACTTTTTGTCATTTTTTCTAGAGTCAGTGCTGGTGTGTAGGTAGACGCATAATTGAAGTTCACACAAGAATCCACCTGTTGCTCATGATAGATAAGCACTTCTATTGATCTGGATACAGATCAGCAGATTAATAATAAACGTATACAGATTCTGTCTGACGGTGTTGTTTTAGTGTAGTTCCTAACAATAATATTTCTACGAAATGTAGAGTTCAAACTGTATTAGTAACAAAACATTTTAAATTTCTCTAGAAATTATGAAATTCCCTGGAATATTCGTTTCCCTTTTTTACATCCTTCAAGAAATGTAAGTTCGATTTTTTATTCCATTCCTCCACACAAGATTTTCATTTCTAATCTTATTTTTTTCAGACATGGTGAGATTTATTACGTGAAGCTCCATCAAAGTCCAAAGAAGGAACATTCTTGTGTTATTCTTCAAGAAGAGTATATTAGACAGTTCAAGGGATTCTCAACTCAGGATGAGAAGGAAATAAAAATTATCATGAAAAATGCAGTAGAGGTTCGTGAAGGCTCATCAAAAACTCAAAAAGACGAAGGGAAAATTGTGGAAATTTTTGCTAAAAAGAAGAATGTTGCTATGGCTCATATTCAAATTTTGTGCAAATCCTGGGAAAAAGCGGATCATTTGTTAAGCGTGGTTAAGCGTGATATTGGAGAAGGAGAAAATAATTGCGATAACATTACTGCTCCATCTCCTGAAATTTTCAAGTTAATTGATGGCGGTGACCCAGCCAATCGAATTGACATGGTTTTCATGGGCGACGGCTACCAGGAATCTGAGCGTGAGAAATTCTTGGATGACATGACCAGACTTATCAAGGATATGTTCGAAGGACCCGCCTTTCGCAGCTATTTACCTCTCTTTAATATGTAAGATAAAAATAAGAAATTGGAACATACATACATTTTTGCACTAACAGATATTTTTGCTGTAAAAAAGATGGGCAATATTCGTAGCAAGTGTGGACTCTGGCATTGGTTACTTTGATAAACCAAAAAACACTCCATTTAAACTTTACCGGGAGGGAGGAACCCTTCGAGTTATCTTGCCAGGGGATACCTGCTACGCGCGGAAAGTCTGCGCTCTCACTGGTCCCAGTGGCTGTGACTTCCCCTCTATTATTGCAAATGACGATTATTACGGTGGATCCGGAGGAGAGTTTATCATTTCAACGCGCTCCAATAGAACAGGCACCACTGTTTTGAGGCATGAAATGGGCCATAGTTTTGGAAACTTCGGGGATGAGTACGATGATACTGACTCTTATTTTGGAGTGAATTCTGCAAAAGATCTTGACACTTTGGGCTGGACCCATTGGCTTTCCGGTGCTAAGAGGGAGGAGCGTGCCATCTATCGCATTTTAGCCTATCCTTGGGCGGATCTTTCAAAAGGACCATATAATATTTCATTTACATCTGATGGAAACTATAGTCGGTGGTATTTGGTGGTAACGGTTAGCGCGGCTGGAGAAGAGGATTCTTTGGAATTTTTGCTTGATGACAAAGTAAGAATTTAAATAAATATTTTGAAATTTATAGGTTAAGAATTTTAAAAGAAAATTCTAATGGATTAAGCCGAGAGATTTTTGAGAAAATTTTCATTGAGATGCGCAGTGGCGCGCGCAGGGTACAGTCATAATGAGATTTGTGCTTGCGCAACATGAGGACGTACGAACGTATATGTCTATCAAACGAGGGCGGCTGATGCCACCCCTAAAAACATATTACCCGGGATTATTAATAGTTGTTTATTGTACATGGAAATAGGTACTACCTTGGAACACTTCGGGCACTGACGACCGAGAATTCTATGATTGGTCCGGAAATGAAGGCCTAACTCCAGGAATTCACACCTTCTCAGTCCGATCCAAAACAATTCCCACCAATCCTCAAATCCCTCGAATGATCTGCAGTGTTTGGTTTCATGAACTTGGAACGGAAGAGGAATTTCACAGCTACAGTGGTTACATCTCAGCTTACCCCACCTGGGATGACCGTGGAACTAAATTATTCCGACCAACAAATGTGGGCTGTCTAATGAGATATATTTTTTACGACAGCTTTTGCCCTGTTTGTAAGGAAGGCCTATGGATGCAATTCTTGCAACGGATTTCCCTCATTGACTCGGTCAGCGTCTCTTCCACTGCCAATCCCGATGGATCAAAAAATGTTACCCTAATTACCCTAAAACTAGGATCATTGAGACCTCAGAAAGATTTTGCAGCTGGTGGAGAAAACTTGGCAGTAAGTTGGTTCCGAGGGGGTATGGAGCGCGAAGAGTTTCGAAATTTGTTTGAAATCCAAGCGCAGCCTGGTGATTGGTCCGTAGCTATTAAGTTTACCACACCAGAAATACGATTTGATCCTTCAGGGCTAACGAAAGATGTGTCAAATTTTACCGTTTAATTTTTTCATTCATTAACTGTTAAGTTTGGGCTGTTCAAAAGTGTTTCATTTTTTGTAACAATAAATGACTTCAAGTTGAAGGTAAATTTTTTTTTCAAAAATGACATTTTCCCTGAACCACCATTTGCATTGTTCTTACGCAGTTGGGAAAAAACACTTTATCCAAGGAAATTATGATTTCCGGAGAAATCACGTAGGGTTAACTCACAGCTTTTCCAAGCGCCTATACTATTACAAGCAATAAACGCTGAAAAAGGTCTGGCAGGTAAATAAAAATGAAACTAACAATGAATTTTATCTATGAGCACATAACATAAATAAAAGATGAAGCATCAAGTTGGACTGGAAGTAGTCTTTTATATTATGCACGTTTACAGGGAACGACTGAAATTTTTATCCGGACTTCCACTGCATGCAAATGAGCTACAGGCACGTTTTAAAAAATTCAATCACCACATAACTTCCTCCTTGGGAGAGACTTCCATTTTCTAGCTCCTACCACCTTTTCCCATTCCTCTCTCTCTTCAACTGAAAGCGTAGACTCACTTAGACATTCAGGCTGCATTTTAATGATGCAGTCTTAGCTTGGATGCCTTGGAACGACTCCCTCTAGTACTCGTAAATTCACAGAATGAAAAGTACATTCTGATTAACAATGCATTATTGTCGAGATAGAAAAAAGCGTGAGGAAGACGAATGTCCTCGTTTTTCAGATTTACAGCTTTTGTAATGGTGGACCTACATCATTGGAAAAATAGACGCGGGGAAGATGGTTTTTATAAATATTTGAATAGTTTTTAGTTGGCGGGCAGGAATAAGAGCTGCCATCAAGTCCAAGTAAATCTTGCATTCAAGCTCGGATCAAGTTCAAGTAACTCCAAAATTATGCACTTGAGCTTTCCGGGTAATGTTCAAGTATGGGTCTAGGACATCTTGCCCAAAAGCCTTTTCGTCCAATGGTTTCATCCAAAAAAAATTCGACCAAAAACTATTTGGACCAGATTTATTTTGTCCAATCAAATATCATTCAAGATTTTTTTCGTCCAAACACAGTCTCAACCAAATAAATTATAACCAAAAACTATTTCGACCAGAATCATTTTGTCCAATAAAACATCATCCAAGAATTTTTCATGCATAATTAATTTGTCCAACTAATTATCTAACAACATTTGACCAGACTCATGATCAAAATGAAATTCCTGGCTTGTGATAAAAAATGATATGAAATTTTTGTAATGAATCACAGAGACATGGAGTAAATGTTGTAGATAGAATTAAAAGTTTGAATTGGTTTAATAAGACATTTTTATGTATTTCTTGAACGCTATTTTGTCAAGTGGTTATGAGAATCGTTACCAATCAATATATAGAAAATTGTATGTAATAACTTTGAGATTTGAAAAAATTACTTACTGTCCAACTGATTGTCCTAAACAAGTGTGCTGTATTGTCACTTCAAAGGAATCTCCGAACTATTTAATTCTACCGAAACACTGGTAGTTTGACCATCGCCAAATAATTGATCCGCCCGTTTTTGGAGTATTCTTCAAGTAATATTATGAATTGAAATGCAGCTTGCCCTGTCCTCTAGTACTTTTTATAAAAGTTGCCATTTCATTGAAAATTTTCATTCTTTGCTTTTTCATTCTTCATTTTTCATTCTTGGCTGCTGCAACCAAAGCTTGTATGAACTAGCCAAAACTTTAAGCAGAACATTCTGCCGCCATTCTTAACATTCACTTTATCATTAGAATATCTGATTAGTGAGAGCAGATTAGCAAATTAGTGAAAGAGAATCTAGAAGGAAGGTATTTAGATGGAGAAACAAATCCTTCCAATTATGCCACATTTCCTACCGTACATACTCGTTAGTTAATTTTTTATTTACTGAACGTTAGTACTTGGATGTGATGATCTTCCTTTTGGTTAAGTTTTACGGTGGTCAAATTATTTGGTGGTCGAAATTTAATTGGATTATATTTTGTTCGACGAAATTTCGTTGGACAAATTTTTAATTGGACGAAATTTTGTTGGACAAAGTTGTATTTTGACGAAATCTCGTTGGACAAATTTGTATGTGGACGAAATTACGTTGGATGATTTTGAGTTTGGTCGAAATAGTTTTTGGACGAATTTTGTTTGGATGAAACCTTTGGACAAAAAGGCTTTTGGACAAGATGTCCATCTCCCTTCAAGTTTTATCCATACCTGATTCTATCACTCAAGTCAAGTTCGTGTTCAAGTTGGGAAATATTACTTGAAGAAAATTTCATGGTCAAGTTCAAGTTAATACAAGTGACAAGTTTAATCAAAATAAAATTGCGTTTTCTCAAAAAAATTAATACTAAATTGAAACTTAAATTTTGTGCAAGTTCAAGTCATGTTCAAGTTAGACCTTCTTACTTGAACTCCAAACTTGAAATCAAAGTTCAGATCCAGTGTAAATTACTTGAAAACCCGAACTTGAACTTGAAATAAAGTACTTGTACCAAAATGTCAAGTTCAGACTGAAGGTAATATTTACTTGAGGTTTCATAGTAAAGTCAAGTTTGTAAATTACTTGACCCGAACGCAGCTTTAATCCGAAAGCTAAAAAGGAAACAATCGCAAATAGTTGTACAATAATGCACAAAAGCTCAAGGGCTGACCAAGATTTTATCACTCAAGTCAAGTTGGTGTTCAAGTTGGGAAATATTACTTGAAGAAAATTTCAAGTCAGTAAAAGTGAAGAGTGTAATTAAATTAAAATAGCGCTTTTTGGTTGAAATTATGTCTTTTAGAGTGAAAAGTAAATTTTGTTTAAGTTCAAGTCATGTTCAAGTCACATCTTTTTACTTGATCACCAAACTTGACATTCAAGTTCAAATCCAGAATTTGAAATAAAAATACTTGAGAACCAAATTATCAAGTTTAGGTTGAAGCAAATTTACTTGAGGTATCTTGGTCAAGTCAAGTTCATGGTCAAGTTTGAAAATTACTTGAACCGAACGCAGCTTTATTCTCTCTGTAAGCGATGATTTTGCCTTCGTCTCATTTTACTTCATGCCCTCTGGGTTGTTCTATTGTTTTAAATCTAATTGTAAGTTTTTTGTTTACAAGTCATTTCTGCGTTCGATTTGTATTCCTACCTTTGCTAGGAAAATATCATGGAAAAATATTTGCTGAGTATATAGAGCGCGACGCGTTTCATTTTACATCGTTATACCTTTACCTTTTATTTTTATTAACTGTACATGTACCCTATCACATTAGATTCAAGTACGCTGAGGAAACAAATCTTCCCACTTTTATAAAATCTATTATCCTTGCTACCCATGTACTTATCAAATGCCAAGGGGTTAAATAAAATCGTATAACTTCAAATGAAAGGCGTGATATTATATTATATAGAAATATCCCTCCGTTGTCTTGAAATGGTTACCTTAAGCTTAGTTAATAACGTTTTGAATTGATAATTCAAGTTTTTAGGGCGGCGTCGGCCCCCTTAAAAAATAGCCATTTCCGTTAGTCCGTACGTCCGTGTGTCCCTCCGCACGATAACTCAAAAGATACTTAACCGATTTTGTTGAAACTTACATTTTGCATTTTGATTTTTTCATTTGACTTTATTTACGTTTTATTTCTGATTCAGTACAATAAGACTCGTCTCCCATCAGTAAAACGGAACGAATTATTTCGATCGGAAGTGAAGAAAAAGTATTTTTCTTCAATTCCTTTTCCTTCACCTATTTTCACAGCCAACTCCTGGATTTAACTGAAAGTTACTTCCAGAATGTCCAGTTTTCTTATCCAGGAAGATGTTATCTCCAAAATTGCATGGCTGCACTGGATTTAGCAATAAAAACTGCCCATATGCCTAACCTTTCATGGAACCCCACTTCCAGTTAAATTAATAATTTTACTGAAAAAGGCAGAGCAACTTCTGAAAGATGTTGCTTGCTTGTCAGCTGAAATAATAATACGGTTTTTATTAGCCAATTATTGTTACACAGCATACACAACACAAACACCATTAATAGGCTACACAGCACAAGATACAAGCATTGAAGAGAGCTAACAATGTGGAGATAGACAATTTAGTTACACAATACATACTACAAGCCAATCATACTACACGCTAATAGGAAAGGAAAGAGGAAGAAGCAGCATCTACTCAATGCATTAAGCCGAGGACACCCAAAGAGGTTTAGAAATAGAATATATGTGAAACGCATGTAGCCAGGGCGAACCGTTCATGAACTGGGCAAGCGGGTCACCCATCCACTATATTAGCTACTACACTGTTGCTTAACCTGCACTCACAGGCGAGCGCAGTTAGCAACAGACCGAGGACGCTTCACAAAAAATAATAATAATAATAATAATTATTATTATAATAATAATAAGAAATCATGCAAATGTTGTTTAAGAGTGATAATGCATGGAAAGAAGAATAACGAGAATGATGTGCCCGGAGAGAGCAGAGTGAGAGGCGAACTGGATCATTCCGTTAATGTCTTAATATAATGTCCATATATTAATAACAAGTTTTCCCATTTTTCTTTCTGAGTTTAAACAAACCTTTCCTAAATTAGCACCACTCACTTCAGCTCTGTCAATTTTCTTGGCTTTCCTTTTTCCTCTCACTTTTTACTGCATCAAAGAGGGGCCCTTTTCGTGCTGTAATTGTACGGTAAGATAACGTTTCATCGGAATTAAATAAGCTTGCTTCCATGAACATGTGTGATACCTTAAGTTTCACAAATGTGCAACATTTTTATCATTACTCATGGACTCAGTAGGCATACAAACACGTATAATATGCATGCATATACAAATGTATGGGTGTGGAAGAATGCGAGCGTAATTTATCAAGAAGGGATTTTTTACCTTTCTTGGAACAAACATTATTTGCTTATATCTTTCTGCTCAGAGCCCCTCTCAGGTATCAGGTACTACCTGAAAAACACGCCTTGGGTTCGGGTTGAGTTGGTGTCGAAGTAATTTAAATACCTGACGGGTCGGACACGAGTCAAGTCAGTGTGACATCAGGTACATGTGATGGTCCTAGCCACTTATTGTTAGCTATTAGGCGCCAACCAAATTTTCTAATTATAGCACTAAAATATGTGCACTACAGTTACAGTATTTCTAGCGAACTTATATATTTAAAAATATACAATGAGGTTTACTATGCACTAATAGAAAGTCCAGTTGTATAAGATGACATGTATGTATTTGTGGGAACCAAGGTATGCTCCCAATATCTTAATAGGAATTCCCTTGGAGACAAAAAAGAACCACTGTAACGGGAACAGTGTGATAATGCTAGGAGCAATGCTTTTACTTTCTACAAACAACAACCGAAAATAGCTAAAAGTGAAAGGTTAACAGTTATTGAGTGTGTTGCTGATGTATAAAGCTGGTCAGCTTATGGAGTGTAATTGAAGGTGCAGTTGGGAGTGCAGTTAAGGGTTCCGAGAGAGACGCAGACAAGAGTCATTTGCTATCAGTTTGCATAAATTTGCCCTGCATACTTACAAGGGTACATTGCTTACGATTTCTACCATTGAATCTGAAGATCAAAGGCATTAACAACGTGAATCTTAGGTTTTGGTAATAAAATAAATATTTTTATAGGATGTATGTAGTTGTTGCACAGGATTAAGTACATGTTTAAATACTGGTTTAAGTACGGGGTTAAGTACAAGTTTAAGTTCACATTTAAGTAAGGATAGTGGGTTTAAGTAAAGTATTGTGTACAGGTGTAGGAAAACCAAATTGAGCATGCCGAAACAGGATCTTTTTGGAGGGGAAGAGAAGATTGAAGTTGTTACAAAGCAACTTACTAAAGCTAATTCAATGAGACTGGAGGAATTAGTAGCAGAATCGATGACCTCGGTCAAACGACTTCGCAAAAAAAGGTAACAGGCTGACGCAGAGAAAACGCATTATGAGAAACTTCTCGAAGACATATACCAAATGCAAATGCGTTTGATTTCAGACAAGCGAGTCGAGCAATATCGCTCGCGACTAGAAGAGATGTTGCCAAATGTGCCGTTCGACGTCATGCTAAAGTATTTCTCCACCAAATTGGAAAATGATGCCAAATATCACCAGGAGCTTGAAAATCAAGGTAAGTATTGAAATTTTATTTCATTTCTTTAATAAATTATGTAATATAATTAACTTGTTTCCACAGCTCGGATGGCGAGAAAGCGCGATTTGGAAGAGTTACTGGGTGACCATTTTCAAGACGACGAAGCGAAGTGCACTAAATGCAAGAAAACCATAAAGCCATCCTACCAGTAACACAATGGAAATAAAGTAATAGTCCTTTTAAGTTTCGACATTTCATGGTTTTTCTCTTTTTTATCTTGAATCAAAGGCTATGTATTGTATTGTTTGTTAAAAATAGTTTACGTTACGAAAAATAAATAAAAAATAAAGTATTGGGTACATTGGAGAAACTTGTTTCTTTTTTTGGGGTGCTTTCCATAAGAACACAAAAAATTAAATCTTCTATATCTGGTCACATTATAATCGTGCAAACATGTAGTCATTCCATGGATCCATATGGCCTTCAATTTCCAAAAATATTTAGTTTTATACTAATATTGGGCAAAATATAAATATGGAGCAATATCCGTTTTTTTCAAATTGTGACCTACTGTCCACCACAGAGATCAATGCGGTTGGGCGTTGAGATATCAATCCTCGCAGTTGTAGATTGTTTACAGCAATCCACATTCAACCTGTAGGGAAAGCATCATGTTGACACCTGTTTAACCTTATCGGAAACTTTTCGAGAACGTCATGGGAGTGAGTGATGCGGAGCTGATTTGAATGCATAAATCTCGGAATTATCTAGTGGATCGATGACAAAGCACAAATTGCTTCACTAGAGCCTATTCACCCTTCCCCATCACTTTTAAGGCATTAAACTGGTTCCCCTTCCATTTTTATTTTTTTCATCGCTGTAATGTTGAATACAATAGGGAAACGCCAGCCTTCACGGAAAAAAACTTATGCGTGGAGACATTTGCAGTGCATGTAAGGGTGGATAAAAATAAACTAATGTGTATAATCAGAAGCCTAGGAAAATGGAAATTTCTTTTTTAAAACAAAATCAAAACCTTAATATTTCTCTCACTGCTCTGCATGTAAATATTATTGTATTTGTCGCCCTACTTCTCCTGTCACGGAACCATGGAGCGAGTGTACTTATGTCAATGTAGAATCAAATACTTAACTAAGCACAGTTTGTATACACTTGGTATTAGGTTATCTAAAAATAAGCCTGGGTTAAACGTCCATCAAAACGTCTACACTATCATTCCCCTGGCCCATCTACTCCAACTTGACAAGTTAATTTTCTTATGCATATATTTTTTATTCTCTCAAGCCTTTAAAGACAAAAAAATTCTTACACCATGCGCATTCATTTATCACGTTGTTCCGATCCCAACATTGTTCAAAAGTCCAAAGGAGAAAGTGAAACATGATGATAACATACTTATACATAGTGCAATCAACGGGTACGGGTAGTACCCGGGTCTTGGGTATGGGAACGGGTTTGGGAACGGTTTGGGTACAAGCTTATCCTATTCCCACTTAATGGGTCCGGAACGGGCATGTCAGAATGACGAACCCAATTGTTTGGGTGCAGGAGTGATTGGGAACGGGTTCACGAAATGTTATTGGAGGCCGAGGTCCCAGTGGGAACGGGTTCAAAGGATGAAACCCGTGTTAGGAATTTATGATTTTCAAAATGTGTATTCATCAGTATTTTCACTCCTTTATTTATTTATTGTACGGATACCGAGCCTGCGGCTCTTTATCACAATAATAACAATTTGTCATTCAGTTTACATAACACAAATTCAATACACGTCCCAATACATATCAAAATGCCT
>JAQFXU010006325.1:0-10402 GCA_034693705.1 Spatulosminthurus flaviceps | reverse complement strand
GTCGTCTCGCGAATCATTTTTCTGGACTCCAATAATATCGTCCCTATAAATTTAGCCCGGTATTAAAAAATGTGGGCATGAATATTTCGTTCCCAATCCCCACAAACAATGTAAAGAAATTATATGGAATATTTATAAAATATCTTAATGCTGACTCAAGGTATTTTTGATTGGTTGATTGTAACAATTGCCCTGTCTTGCTTTTTGGCATCCAGCGTGGAATGATCAATGGCTACGAGTTTAGTGTATCCTTAGAAATTACATGAACGGTGTCTAACTCGTGCGGAATAAAATTATTTTACTTCTATTAATCCTGACACTTGTCAGGATATTTTGAAAAATTAAACAAGTATTTTTCCAAACAAAATTTGTTTCGAAACAAAATTTGATTCCAAACAAAATTTTGAAAGATTGTCTATATCTTAGTTTGAATTTGAAATGGAAAATAATTTTGAGAGATATTGGATTTTTGTCTTTTCCGATTTGGAGTTTTTTTTAAGTTTTAAAATCCATTCACGGGATCCAGAAGAATCTCAATAATTTATTTGCTTAGGAAAAATCGATTCATGTAATTGAAGTAAATAATATAAACGGGAACGTAAATCAGGACGAAAGTTGATTAATTATGACAAATGAATTGACATTCAGCAATCATTACGAGATGGGTTTTTCTCGTATAAATACTTCATTTTTCAGGGTTTCACGTAGCTCAATGTATTTGCTGAAACGTTATGACGTTATTTTGAATGCAATTGTACTGATCTGAGCAAACGATTTGTATTTTTTAATGATTTGCCCCAGCTTACAAAAAGGATGTCGCTCAAGGGTCCAACGTTAGAAAAATAATAGTTTCCCTCCCATTACTTGGGAATTTCTTACGAAAAATGTTTTTCTAAAAATCAAGAAATTTCTCCTAAAATGATTCCAGAAAACATCAATAAAATTCTAATATTGTGCTTTAGCCTAAAAAAACCGCTACACACAAGTTTGTGTTTTATGCAAGGAAACTCACCAATACTTACAATTTTTCCACTTTTTTCATATTGCATAAAATATTCATTAAATTAAATATTTTTCAATGAAACTTACACAAACGTTGACAAAATTGAAGATTAAAATTCACCCACAAAAATATTCGAATTCACTCAATTAAAACTAGCTCAGGAAATGAGGAAATTAGGCCTTGACATTCATTGAACCTTTATTGAGGGGTTTTGTTGACAAAATACATACAAACTTTTAAAAACGTAGTTCAAATAATTCAACTTAGAATGGTTTTGTAAGAAACTAAGAACATTTTGTACGTCCAACATTCCAGCACAAGAGTTATCCAGAAAGGAAACATGGGCTTGACAAATTAATTTTCTTTAAAAATAATAGCCTCTTATTTGTCGGGTCATCGCAAGTGCCCACTCCATTTTTCTCGCTGCGCTGTCAACGTAGTAAAAGTAACTCAAAATGGAAAAATGTACCTCGGAAATAAAAATTGACCTTTAACCCTCTTAATATTCTGTTTTGAATAATTAAATTGGAAACTATAAAAAATGGTGTGCTCATACGTTGGCTGATGTTCCATCACAGTGTTTGGGTAACACATTATAAAAAATATTATAATTATTATACATAAAATATACCTGGATGTTTGGAACTACTCGATGAGCTGCACATTGTGGGAAAATTTGAAAATATTGTAGTAATGTTCTTGAAACAAATTTGCCATTGAAAAATGCTGGTGTAAATTCTTTCCATAATTACTACAGACGACGTGAAGAAATTATTTGTAATGAATGAAAATAATTGTGCCGAGGAATTTTTTATTGCTCAAATTCCACGCCAATTTAGTAATTCACATTCACTTACTTAAGTCTTGGCTGGGAATTGGAGTGGACAAAAGGTCAAGGAATAATTAACATTAATCATGATTTCTTTTAATAAATCCCTAAAATGGCGTTCAGCCCCAATGTTATTTTCAGCCGCCTTTAATTCAAAAAAGTAGTAACCATAAGTTGAGCTATATTTTAATTAAAACAGATGAAGAGATGCGGTAAGTTGGAAGATTTTTTTGTTCACAATTTGACATAACCCCCGATTATTTAGCTCATGGAACTAAATGGCCATGGGAATATTAATACTAAATTTTGAATATAATAATTATTATGCACTTAGGTCAAAATGTCAGAGGCATTTGAGCTCCAATAATTATTACAGATTTAATAGTCCACGGATCATGATTGAAATAAAAATAATAAAACCTCAGGAAATTTATCTTGTTCATCATTCAGAAATAGTCACGGACAAAATAATTTCCGTGGATGAAGCGCATGAGGTATTTCATATATTATATTCATGTTTTAATGAAACATTTTCGATGAATCCTGTCAGCGATGTGTGACACAATTTGGTGCGGTTTTTTCATCGCGTTTAAAACGTCAACTCTTTTCTAATAAATTACATGGTCGGCGTCTAACTTCAACAAAAGTTTAATTATTGCATTAATGCTGATAAGAATGATTATCGAGAACGGAAATGAGTTTTTGGTAAATAAAAGTCATGTCTTCACTCAAGCGTTTGGAAAAACCTTGAAGTTAATGAATTCCTTCTTCCATAAATTAAGCCAACTCCAAGCCAGCCTACAATAAATAATAACTTCCACAAATATTTATAAATTATAATCAAAATAAAATAACACTTATTATCTGGAATAATTATTGTTCATTCCGATGTGAATAATGTTCCCTAAAAATTTTGAATCCAAATATTAACATGGTTTTATACATTTAATGGTTAAAATGTAAAAATTTGACTTTTCCCTTTTTGGGAATTCCCGTTAAAAACGAAGCTGTTACAAGTTCAATAGAGAAAATTTGTTAACAATTGGAATTCCAGCCATTGGCCACAACTGAAGAGCTCATCCAAGGTCTAGGGTCAAAGTTGGGCCAATTTCATCCACTTTGACCCTGGAACGTAGGTGACCTCCGGGTTCAAGCAAATGAGATTTTTAGGGCGTGTACAAATACCTCGGGGCGTGTATCATGTTTAATGATTCCCGGCAATTTATGACAACATCGTACGAACCAATCCGGTGGTAGCTTCTCTCCACTATAAATCCCGTGGATTCTGAGTCATCATTCATGCAACATGTGGTTATAATTTGGCTGCCATTGTTGTGTTCTTTTCGGGCCGGTAGTTCCTTGGAGTAAGTTTTACCTGAATCGTAGCCATGCTGAATTATTGTGGGATAATGTTTCTGGAGTTACACAATAAATGAACGTTTGTTTTTAATATAAATGTTGCTCAACGCCGTTTGCAAAATGTTTTCATCTTGTAGGCCTCAGTTATGAAAAGATTGTATACGTATTCTATACTACAGGATAAAAAAAATTATTGTATGACAAATAGGACCGCCCACAACATTTCACTATGGCAGGATCATTGTCCAAAATATTTTTTTCCCTGTTGGGGAAACTCAAGTTAGCCCTAGAAAAATCAGCCGTCACTCTGTTTCAGTGTTTATATTCGCACTTCAAAATTACAAGATATCAACTTTATCTTTCCGCTGAAGTTTTTTCAATTAGTTGAAATTTAAATATGGGCGTCCAACTTAAACAGTTGAGAAAAACATTCATTGCTCATCCCACTGGTTGGTGCGTAACTTGAGCATGAAATCCCTGGATCGTATGGATTTTTTCCATTTCGTATAAATAATATACAATTCTTACGTATAAAAAACAAAGGTCAATTAAATTGGCGTGATTTCAATTTTTTCCAGTCAAGGGATTTTTAATCATTTTTACCCAGGAATAAATAAACTCTCTGTTACACCAATTGTATCAGTTAAAATCTAACCAGATTCTATAAAAGGCCAAGATAACGAAAAGTCAACATAACATTTCATTAAAACCTTAACAATTTTGAAAATAAAATTACGGTAGAAAACCAATAGAAAATATTTTTTGCTCGATAAAATACGACGAAAATTGCAAATGTTTATAATAGTTAAGGAATTTAAAAAGAATGTTTCTAGAAAAATAGCCGAGAAAATAGACTTTGAAGAGGTGACATTATTATTTCTAGAGTAAAGAAATTAAATGGCTTGAGAAGTAAGAAAATGTATGTGAAATTTTTATTAGAAATAGTCTAACTTTTGGTTAGTCGCCGTTCAAATAACTCATTAGTAGAAATTTCAGTGAGGGCAGAGATTAATCTGGAGCAACTGTGGTACATGTAAGAGCCACTACAGGAATTGCATACAGGCTGATTGCAAAAGATTTTAAAAAATCCAGGATTAAAAATACAAGGGGTTTATTGGAAAGAACAATCCAAAATGCAAAAATTATTGTGGAAGGCTTGACTATGGAGAAATCCATGGATGTGGAATAAAATGTGATTAGACTTCATTGGAAAACATTTAATAGACGCCCCATAAATCCTAAACTTAATGTGTTCTCCAATCCAAGGTTGTTATATAAAATGACCTCTAATAATTCCAATCTAATAATTGATTTACCTCTCTAGGAATTGAAGTTCGCCGCCTATAAGCAATTCACAATCAAAATATCTTTTTTTAGCCTTTATTCGTTCCGCCTTAAGAAAAAATTTCCGTTCTCGCAAACAGGGCCCAAACTTTAACTTACGTAAGCATTAATTACAGTGCACAATAGACTGTTTTCCCGTTTCGTGTTCACTTCGTTTTTGACAAAAACTGAAGTGCGTCATTAAATTTGATGAAAATATTTTTTTGATCAACTGTAACCATTTGCACCATTTAAAAAAAAATTTATGCCCCTACTTGGGCTACACACGTGCCTACGACGCATTTCCTCGCAATTTAATTAAATGGTACACATCCTTTTTTAAACGTTTTGGCATCAAAATGTGTTTGCATGCAGAAACATGAAAAAAATCGGAAAAGGGATAAAAAATGATGGAGATTTTTTTAGGCTGGCCAAGATTTGCCTAAAATGTTGTATGGTCATAGAAAATAATAACCAATTATATACGTACGCCAAACTATGGGGGTGGACCAATTTTTTACACTATGAGGATTCTCTCGGATTTTTACGTGGTAGCTATCATTAAAAAGCTCTTGATGAGAGCTTTTCAACGCTACATACGGTATTTCTGTAAAGGTTGCTAAATTTTCATCCAGAACATCATATTTTAGTAAAACCGGATTTAAAAAATCATGATAAAGTTGTTTCAAAAATTATTTGTGTGAATGTGGAATGTGGAAGCGCAAGGTTTCCTTTAGTTTCCCCTTGAAGTGCTAAAACATGTAACTAATATAGACGAATATACCGCCCTGAATTAGACACATTTGGTTGCACGGCGATAATATAACATTAATTTTTTATTACAAAATTTCATGGCCGGCGTCTAACCTAGACAAGACAAATTAAAAAATGAAGTCATATTTTTATTCCTATGATAATAATTGCTCCTGCCCAATTTATTTCTTCAACCAAGTCAGCAATGAAGTAAAATAATATACATATAATATTAAATGTTAAATCTATCAGCATTTCTCAAAAGTCGTTTAAAATATCATAATCCACGTCTCATTTGGTTAAAAAATCCTGGATTTTAGCAGTTTTGAATGGAACATATGGGATTTTTTAGCACAAAATGACGGCATTTTTGCTCTCAAATTTCGCAACAATAAACTTGAATGATAAAATTGGAAATCCCTTATCAATTTAATACAATAACTATTAACGGCTAATAGCATGAACTACAAATATTTTATTTACTTGGATTAAGGGGGAAAACTTTATAGTTAATTAATGTCCAGCCCTGCGGCTCTTCTGCGTGTGGCAATTAAAAATCACATTCCCCACTAAAATGGTGCTTAACAAAATTGCAAGCCGGCGAGTGGATAAAGGATAAGTTAAAACGTTTCCTTACCACCGCTTTGAAAATACAGTCCACTCTCGCTATAAGAGGTTTCTCTGTAAGAGCACATCCTGCGACACATGGCAGTGTCGCATCCCCCCAACCGTTCTGCAACGTTATTAGCTCTCCTAATAAGAGCACCCTCTGTAAGAGCATTTTCTCTTTAAGAGCACTAAATTCTGCTCCCTTGCGTATATGCGTGTGTCCTTAAGGGCACTTACCTGAGCATGCTCTTAGCGGAACATCAACAGGCAATAAACTTCTTTCTTTTGCGCCACATGATTGTTTGAATGTTTGTGACGTTTTTTCTTTGCACCCATCGACAGCATGCAATTACAGACAATCAGATGGCAAGGATTTATAAACATCTTCTAATTGTCTCTTATTGCAGCTTCTTTGTAAGAGCACCCCCTTATAAGAGTCATATGGCTCCTGCAGATAGGATGCTGTTATAGCGAGAGTGGACTGTACATGAGAATCCCTTTGGACGAGTGTCACCTGCTCACAACTCCTAGTTACTTTCAGTAGATAAATTCAAATATCGGCTTCCGACTTGTACAGGTGTGATAAATATTTATTGCTCATTCCACTGGTGTATTCCACTTGAGCATGGAATCTGAGGATCGTATGCATTTCCTGCATTTAGTACAAAAACATTTTTGCGTATAAAAAACATATGCGGTTAATTAAATGGGTCTGATTTAAAAATACAAAATCTTATTTTTTTTTTACATTCAACGGATGTTTAATCATTTTTACGCAGAAATAAAAACTCTTTTTTGCTTCACAATAAGTCACAAATTGTACCAAAATGTTTCTAACCAGATTTTATAAGTAAGCGAAGACAGAGAAAATTGTAGGTAAATTTTTAAAATAAAATTCTTGGTCCGCCTCCGTAATCATTTTTCTGGACTCCAATATCGTCAATGGCCTTGCCTAAATAAATTTAGCTCGGTATTAAAAAACGTGGGCAAGAATTCATTCCATAATCACTACAAACGGATGTAAAGAAATTATAAAATATCTTAATGCTGACTTAAGGCACTTTTGATCGCTTAAAATCCATGCCAATGTGATGATTTGCACTCATTTGTATGAGATCCGTGTTCCATACACCGAGTTAATAAATTTTTCCAATGGTTTTCACAGTCCAATCATACAGATTGGCTTGACTCTGAAGACACTGAGCTTGTTTCTACATCATGACCCAACACACTTACACATCTGAACATAATCTGTAATACAATCTTCAACAATAGAAGCAAATGAGAAACTGGGAAATTTTATAAGGTTATTAGGGATTTGACGAACACCCCCGAATATTTTGTTCATAGATTTAGCTCACTAAATGTAGATCAATGCTACTACTGACCGTTGGATAAAAAAAATTAATATTAATTTAAGCTCCCAGTGTATTAAAGATAGTAATTAAAAAATTAAGCGTGATGTTATTAAGAGTATTATTAAGACATTGTTACTAAAAAGGATTAGATATTACTACTGAGATGTTAAAAGGTAATATTTAAAATAGTACCGTAGAGAGGCGTCATGAGCAGAAACATTAATCTCACGAAATGTAGCTTGTGCATAGTGGGAAAATATAGTTGGGAGCTAAACTATTTCCGTGAAAAAAACTTTTGAGTTAATGTAAAATATGTATGGATATTTTTGATGAAACTAATTCACTGTTTTGCAGTTTGGAATTCTGTAAGCTGCAAGTTTATCAAATACCGTTAATGTTTTTCTCAGAAATTACATGAACGGCGTACAACTCGTGCAGCATAAAATTATTGTAATTCTATTAGCCCTGACACATGTGAGGACACGTTTTGAAAATCCAAACAAGTTTTTGCTATGGAAAAATTATATCTTAACTCAAGCCTTTGGAAAAAATCCGGATTTTAAAGATAAACAGAGAGACACTAAAATTTTGGAAGATAGAAAAAAGCTTGTCTGAATCTTAGTTTGAATTTGAAATGGAAAATAATTTCGAGAAAGATATTGGATTTTTTTCCTTTCCGATTTGAAGTTTTTTCAAATTTTAAAATCCATTCACGGGATCCAGAAGAAGAATTTCAACAATTTATTTGCTTAGGAAAAATTGATTCATGTAATTGAATTAAATTATATAAACGGGAACGTAAATCAGGACGAGGGTTAATTATTTAAGGCAAATAAATTGACATTCAGCATTCATCAACGAGATGGGATGTGCTCGTAAAAATACATCATTTTTCCGGGTTTCACGCCGTTCAATGTATTGGCTAAAACGACCATTAGGTCTCTCCTGCAGTTTCTGTAATGACCTGAGCATAGGATTTGTATTTGTAAATGATTTGCCTCAGCTTAAGAAAAACGAGGTCGCCAAAGGGTCAGAAATTATAAAAATTATAGTTTTCCTCCCATTAAAGTGTAACCTCTTTATAACGGCCGTCCTTGTTACGGAACTTTTGCAATAGTGGCAATGGTTTACGTGGACATTTCCCATATAAGCCCACGTTAAAATCCATCTCAATAACGGCCTATCGGCTATAGTCGCCATAAAGTTGGCTAGCGATGCCGTTATAAGGAGGTTTCACTGTACTTCGAAATTTCTTAGGAACAAACGATACTCCTAAAATGATTCCAGAAAACATCCTTAAAATTTTAATATTCTACTTGTGCCTCAAAAAACCGCTACATACAAGTTTGTGTTTTATGCAAGGAAACTCACCAATACTTACAATTTTTCCACGTTTTTTCATATTGCGCAAAATATTCATTATTAAATATTTTTCAATGAAACTTACACCAACGTTGACATAATTGAAGCTCAAAAGTCAGCCACAAAAATTCAAATTCTTTCAATTAAAAATGGCTCATTAATGCAAATTACATATGAAACCTTGCAGTCCGTTCAATCAAGAGAAGAAATGCAAAATATTATTACCATATTCACAAACTTTTTAAAGCGCCGGGATTTCTTTAGTGACTGTACTTAAATACATTATTTGCACTAATACATAGACGAATACATTACTTATGCTGTAAATCGTTGATAAGTAGCAAAAATATGTTACTTAGCCCACTGAGAGAATCAAAAATATATGTAAACATCTATTTTGTATAATTCAATCTATTTGGGTCATGGGCGAAAGCCTATAGGACCTTTAATAAATAAATACCAATACCTTGCAGTCCGTTTGAAATGAATGTTCACTTTAAGGCTCCCACAAGTAAATATTTGCATTTTCTAATCATTTTTCCAGAACAAATGCCTTCCTTATTTAATTTTGAGCCAAGAACGTAACTCAAAATGGAAAAATGTACCTTGGAAATAAAAAGTTCACTTGAACACGCTTACTATTCTGTTTTGACTAATTAAATTTGAAACAATAAAAAATGGTGTGCTTGTACGTTGACTGTAGTAACGTTCTTTCACAGTGTTTTGGTAACACTTACAATGTACGCCTTTCAAGTGTTGAGCTCGGATTTTGATGAAATATATATCATTCGAAAGCTCTTGCCGAGAGCTTTTCAAACGTACCTATCATATATCTGTGTGGGCCTTCGTTTTTGAGGGAAAAAATCGCAAAGATGCCGTTTAAATACATGCAAAATGCGATATTTTACCCCCAAATTAGCCCCTTCATTTTGGCCTTCTGTGAATTTTGAACCGCTGAACCGATTTCAATAAATGTTGGCAATTCTGAAAGCACACGTTTTCCGCTTAAAAAATTGTGTTCGATCTTTTTTGGGCTCATTGATATTTCAATACAACAGGGCTCAGCGGTTCAAAATTCACAGAAGGCCAAAATTAAGGGGCTAATTTGGTGGTTATTTATTTATACCGTTATCTCATATCACAGAGCTCGTTAGCATCACACAAAAAAACTCGTTTCAAAATTCAGAAATTTTTAAAATTGAAATAGGATTTGCGTGATTCATTTAGTGGTAAAGACAAAGGTAATTGGCTGAAAATGATAATTTACAAATTCTCTTTAATTTAAATGGCCCAGAAAAGTGACTAAAGCCCAGACCAACTAAGGACTCCGTTCTGGAAATTTTCATTCAAATTACCTTGGGAATTTCTATTTCTGGAATAAAATTATTTTGGTATATTTTCCCGGATTTCCCTCATTTAAGGGATATTATCAATTATAATAAACATTAACTCTAAAGCTGTGTGTTTCCTGAACGCCAGTTAAATAATATTTTAAAATCCACTTGATTGTCATGGAGTGATTTAACAATTGCCTAAATGGATTGCCAAGGACTTCTAGCAAAATTGTCAGGCCAATCAAATTAGTGCAATTAACACAAGAACAGATTAAGCATTCAGAATGTGCTGCAATATTAAATAAATAAATATAATATTAAATAACATTTTAAATACATGAGAGCTTTATGGGAGGGAAATAAAAATTTTATTGGTATTAAAATGAAAGCTTGCATTGCACAGTGGGCTATAATTGAAAAAAACGGAATTTTTGATTTTCGCCAAAAACGCAAGTAATGAACTATGTAAAGC
>JAQFXU010006324.1:0-10402 GCA_034693705.1 Spatulosminthurus flaviceps | reverse complement strand
TTAGATGTTAATTTTGCGATTATCCAAAAAGAGTTTTGGTTGGAAGCATCGCTAAAACTGGTTTCGCATAGGATTTTAAGCAGCGATTAGCTGGCGGAACTTTTAAAAATAAGTACAGGCGCTTGCATGTCAACTAGGGATGAACATTTTCGAAGAAAATGGTTTTATATTCGCATAGCTCTCCTGTTTTAGTCAGTGTCGAGAGTGAGCGATGAATGAGCCAGAGATTTCAGGATGAAGGCACTTAGCGACTGCGACTAATTTGGGCTATGCGAAACCAGCTTAATAGTTAGTTATCGGGAGTTCATCATATGGTGTTTGAACTTTTGAAGATTTGAAACATTCTTGTCGGCATAAGGCATTAAGCAAATTTTTTAACTCGGAGTTGACCATGAGGTCACTTTCATCTATCAAATGAAATGTTCAGCATATTTTCGAGAAAGGTATTGGTGGGGGGGGGGTTACCTTAGCATTAGTAATATTATACTTCCCCATCTATGTTTGATTAGATGTGTGTTATATTTGGTCTGATGTTTGTATGTACATATTGCGATGTGGAGGCGAAATTGGAAAAATCGAAAAATATAAGTGAAAAATATGCATGAAGGATGTATTTTGTGATCAAGAATCGAGAGCCTTAAATGCTCGGTAACCGTACTGACCAGAATGAGCCATTGGGTATTTGCCTATTTCTCATATAACCCCTCCCCCTACTGTTGTGTACGAATTAAATGCATAAGTACGTGAAAATAGACCAACCAAATATGTAGATCATTCTGGCTTGGCTCGCCGCAGTAGCTTTATAGCTTAATTATGTGTTTGATCTTTCATCTTAGGGGCATAATGCCCGGGACATTATAGACCAATTGTATATATCTATGCATTTGTAAACCATGTCTTCCCATTAATTCTATGTGGAAGTAATTGGCATCCGTCCCCTATACTAAGAGTACGGTAGTGGACATTTCCTTGAAAATTGGGAATTTGGCAGGAGAAATGAAAATACTAAAAGAGTTATCGTTTTCACAAACACGATGCCAGCTTTGCCCCTAAAATATGATAGTCATCAAGGCCTCAAGGCATGTATACTAACTCGAAGGCTAACTCGATTTACACAACCTTCATTCGATTCATGTCATTAGGCAGTTAGCGCAACCACTTACGTATCTCACGAATAAAACTTATGGCACTTATGGAACGTACAAACCAAAATTTTACATGTAAAATTTTCATCTATACGTTCTATAAGTGCTATAAGTTTTATAGGGGAGATATGTAAAAAGTTGCGCTAACTGTCTATTCATATCAGTAACAGTAACTTCACCTTTCCATTTCTGTTGAGACTTGATTGAATCTGCGGTCAGCATGCTGAATAAGTGCGGTGTGTTGTTCGATTAAGTGTAGTGTATAATACTCATTTACGGCCTCTTTTAGTTCTTTTTTGGACAGGACAGACAAATTCCTTAAAATTAAATTAAGGAATGCGGGAGGAAGTTGTTGGGATTCAACAACTTCTAAATAAATATCTATATAAAACGCCCTGCATTCCTGCATCTGTTTCCAATCAAAAGCCGGGGATTAGTTGGATTTAAATGATTTAATATAGATACTTTCACCCCTAACACAACTGCCACAGTTGAACTCTGTAATTACCTTGAAGTGAGTGTTTTGTGTGAAGATATGGTTGGTATTCACATTGTCAAGCAAAATCTCGCGAATCAAAGAGTGGGGTTATTCAAACTTTTAGGTCTTGACTACGTGGAAGGTGGAAGTATGGATATGCGGGAGACGATAATTCGCTCGGGGTAATAGTCAGTTTAGACAGTGTCAGTGTCAGTAGTGGAGAGCCAGCCCTGGTCAGTTGGTATTATTCTGTCATTTAGTTGTCATTTTAGAATTAGAAGAAATTAACGTGTGCCTGGATAAGAAACAAACTTTTAATAATGGTATGTAATTTATTTTCTCCCTTACAATAACCGCTGATTCGAACCTACTTATAGCCGTGAGGTCAATGATAGGCAATATGGTTTTCTGATTGTGACTAATGATGTCTGTTGTGTTGGCAGGTCCTAATATCAGCCGCTATTTGCAGCAAAGGGGGCAAAAGTAAGTGTGTTGTGCTTCTACTCATTATTGTATAATATTGATTGCTTTCAAACTGAAATAGGCATGTATCTGGATAAATACGCACCTTAAAAAAAAGAAGAGTTAAACGTAAACAAAATCCTTGGCTCACAAAAGAAACACTTGAGTTGATACATAAAAGAGATTCCTTACGTAAAAAATTTCAAAAATCAAAGGATCCAACAGATAAAAAGGAGCATAAAAGATTTAAAAATTATACTCAAAATATGATAAATCAAGCTAAAAAAGATTATTTTATACAAAAATTTGAAAGTAGCCCGAATTCTGCAAAATGCGTGGAAAACATACCAATAATTAACTCAATCTAAAAATAAAACATACGAATCCATCTACCAATTACTAAATGGAGATATCATAGTTAAGGTGACGGAACAAACCTGGAATTAATTTATTTTAGAATTTGAAGTGGATGATTTATTTTGATTGAAAACCGAATATAAATTATTGTTTTGTGCACACTTTGTAGTATTCTTGTTTGGTTTCGGAACATTTTTTCTTGTAAGAGTTTCTAGTTGATTCATATAATTGTAGGCGTTCATCAATATTTTTGTTACGCCTGAAGTGTTTAAGATACTTATTCGTTTCCTTCTTAAGGTGCATGCATTCTTTTGAGAACCACTTCGGAGCAGAGTATTGCACTCCACCGATTTTCCTCGTCACTTTGATTCCAGCGATGTTAGCGTATTTGTACATTGTTTCTGATAGTTTACTGATATTTCCTTTGACAGTTTCTCGCATCACAATAATATTTCAATCATTTTGACCCTAGAGAATTATACGATTTCTGGCTGTCCTTGGTAACATAGTGATGTTTTATTTATATTACTCCTAAATAGTTGCACAATATTCTAGTTATAAAGCATTAATGTCTATTCTAAATTATTGAATTTGCCTGAATGAAATAGGAAACTCGGGGAGGATCGGTTGTAAATAGAAATAAATTTTTAACTATTGAGGAAAATTGTTCAATTATTATAGAGTCAAAGACAAGGCTGGAGTATTCATAAAATATGGAATCAATTCCAATTCTAATTGTTACAAAGCAATTCCGATACAATGTAGGATACTTTTTCTTTCTGGATTCTAATACCGATTCCGATGTATTCAAATACTTTTAAATAATTCCAAATTCCAATACCATTCGAATACTTGCAATTTTTTAAAAAGATAGGACATTTCATTTAAGTGCAAATTAAGAGTCATGTAATCAAAATCACAGTATCCTCAAAATTGTTGTTGACACGACGAAACATTTTTTGAAGATTCTTCTGCGTGTGATCATTGATTATAATTTATGATGCTTTTTCGAGGAACCTCAAATTTTAGTACATTTCAATTCGATTTCTTACCTGTAAAATTAAGCAAAAAGTAATTGGGAACAGTAAATGCAGTAAAGTAAATGCATTTTGCGTGGATCAACATTTAGTGCTGCAAGAAATCCATTTTGCTAACATTTCTTCAGAACAGCTCCAGCTAGGTTGAATAAAATAAAGCTGGGATTCTAAGTGCTTCCGCAGATTAGTTAAAATACGACCGCGAATCGCTTTTTTACAATCTTAACATGCCAAAATATTTTAATGGACTCATAACTGTAGAAATCAAAAACAAGAGACCTTGGCTTCGTTCCAATTTTTAATATGTACTATAAAGAATAATTCACGGCTCAAGTCCTATTCTTTATATTCAGTTTTTATTCCATTCAAAGCAACTTTAAATTCTTTACAACAATATTTATAAGCCAGAGAGTAACTCCCAGCTTCTTTCCATGGATCAGAGCGGCTCCAATCTCCTGGAAAGATTGACCTCTCTGAGCCTGGAGCAGCTGGTTTTATTCTTCAGAGAATTAAATTTGATTGGAGAAAGTTGAAATGACCAATCATTTCGCCTAATAATAATTATTGACAAAAGTTAAATAATTATTATTTAACTTTTAAACTATTTTTAACATTTTCATAATTTATTTAATTTAAACAATAATCCGTTCAATGGAAGTAACAGCACCGCTGTTACACATATCTCCCTTCCTAACAGAAAACTTTTTCAATATCAGCATTTCGGATGTATTCCAATCGAACGTAGTAATTACTTCATTTGGTTCTTGTCCATTTTTACGTCGAAATAAATATTCATTATAACCGCCGCACATATCGTAAATCATCGATTGAAATAAAATTTGATTACATCGGCGTTCTTAGCCATAATGACATCCATCTTCAATCCAAACTTCACATACTTAAAGCAACATATTCCCGAGAGTCTCAGCAGAGATTCGAATGGAAGCAGGGGGGAGTTGGATTGCGGCCTTCTTACTGGTCTTACGTGCTTCTTTAGCCTCTTTCATCTTAATTTGCATGGAACGTTTGAAATCAACACGTTTGGTGACATTTATTGGGACTTGTGGCAAATAAATAGTTTTTGCTTCAATGGGCGCTATTATTCTTTCCGAGGAACATAATACTTGATTTCGCTAACAACTTTTGCAGTCTCCTTGGAAACGAAACCATCGTATTTTTTATAGCCTCAACAGCATTCACAGCTTTCGATTTCTCCCATTTCTTGTTGGCCTCGTTACATCGCTCTTCAAATTCCTCTTGTTACTATAATTTTATTTGTAACATACTTCCTTCTGTTTACAGGTGATGAGAAGGGATATAAATATGTCCCCCATTTAACACTTCCATGTATTAATCTTCGCTACACTTTAGGCTTTAGAGCTCACGACACATTTGCCATCAGATTTGCACAAGTAATATGTATACTTGCGTTAATGCTATGAAATGCTATAGTATCAATGCTGGTTGTAAGTTCATTATCTCGTATGTACCTTCGTGTTTATAGATTTGTCAAAAGTGGTCAAACGCTTTATAAACGTTTTGTAAAAGTAGCTGCGGCGATTTATATAAATACTTGGTAACGGATATTATAATATGTATAATTTTTAATTCCGATTGAATTACGGATATTTTTATCGAATCCGATTCCGATTAAGTAGAATATCCGATAACAAAAAACCCCGTAGGATTAAATACTTTCGTTTCCGGAAACCGACAAACTCCTACCAAATACCCATTCCCTTGAATGAAGAGCAGAGAAAATTTTGACATTTTCACAGCTGGTACTGCTGGTGGAGACTTCTCCCATGACATATAAAGTTCTACAAATGAATCGTTGGGAGAATTTGGGTAGAAATTTAGTTCAGACATCAACACTGCACGACTTCATTCGAGAGACTGGCGTTTGGCTGGGATAGCTGTTTGTGCTCCAAAATGCTCCCAAGCAAAGCAGTACCAGGCTTCTACAAATAAATTTCAGTGAGAAATGAAATGTCATTACACATAATTGAATTTATAGAATGCGTAAAAAATAACTTCTTCACGAGTTAGATAAATAAACTTACGAAAAAATATTCCGGGCCATTACACGTATTGGAACTCGAAGTATGAATATTTCAAAATATTGAAACAAGTGAACGTCTTGCAGTACACAAAAGAAACCGTTTTTAAAATGCGTGAATCTCAGGAAAGATTTTCCAGTGTATTTATATACAAGACCCCAAGATAAAAATATTGTTTTCACAACTGTAAGTTTCGTTTAAACTCTGCAGGAATATTAAATGTTTGGCTGTCATTTGGTTTCGTATCTTTTACAAGAAATCAAGTGCAGCACGTTCTTAGAAAGTTTTAATTTTAATCAGGATTACGAACATACCACAGCATATCATGTCTTATTCTAACTAATTCAGTATATTGTTCCAATACTGTCACCAACATCATTTAATAATTCCAATACCGATTCGGATACTTAAAAATATGAATTAAATTCCGATTCTAATTCTAATTCCGATCTAATGCTCCAGCCTTGGTCAAAGAACTTTTAAAGGAAAGTTGAGTAAAATTTTGATCTTCATAAGCAAAAGAGAGGTTATTTACTCTGAGGGTATTATCCGACGTCAAAGATGTTTTTTATAATGCTGCTTAACTAAGGGTTTATTTTTTTTGTATTTTTATATTTTTTTATTTTTTTATTAAGGGTCTTTTAGGCTTTCGCCCATGACCCGAGAAATTTATAAGATACATACAGAAATTGTACATAAGTTGCTGAGGATTCTCTCATAATATTGTTTCTTACAACAGGACAGACAAGATTTGATAATTTTGGACTGACAATTTTGACTGTATTATCAGCATATCATTAACATTAATGTTTTAGTGATTTATATTGCCGGTAAAAATCTAACTCAGATAATTCAGGAAATGGAAAATATAAGCATCGAACCACTTTATTTCGGAAATCGGTTTATTTTCAGGCAGCAAAGCATTGCAATGAAATTTCATTGGAGGCAAAAACTGTAGTCTTTTGGTAAATTTAAAATCTTAATAACTGAATGGATACTTCATAATCGACTAGGAAGATAATTAGAAATAAGAAAATTGCATAATTGGAAAATTCTTTGTGTGAACTTACATTCTTAACTGAATGAATTTAATTGATTAAGATGATAATTAGGAGTACGGAAATTTTACTATTGGAAAATGTCTAAATTTGCAGTGATTTTTGCACTTTTATTGTGTCACTGAAGGAACACCAGTCTATTTGTAGTGATTCGACTATGTCACGTGAATAAAGTTGAAATGAAAATGAAATGAAATCGTGAATCATACTTAATAATTTGTTTCTATGAGATGGTTGAGCTAGTTATACTTCGTATTGACAGCAAAAATCTGTGGTTGTAGTGAAACCTGTCATTGTAGTGATTGTAGTACGTAAATTTAATTTTGTGTTTTTTGCAGCCCTTGTGTCGCGGCAGTTTGTGGAAATGACCAAATCGAGGATTGAAGGGCTATTGGCAGCGTTTCCCAAACTAATTCCGGCTGGCAAACAACATACGTTTGTTGAAACCGATTCTGTCCGGTATGTTTACCAACCAATGGAGAAGCTGTATATGGTGCTCATAACAACTAAAGCTTCCAATATCCTGGAAGATTTGGAGACCCTTCGTTTGTTTGCAAAAGTGGTAAGTTTGCGGTTGAAACTGTGATTAATGATTAGTTTGATTCAGAGGATAGTGAATTTACGTATTATTGACAAGTTAATTTGCTATTTTGACTTCTCTGATTTTCAGGTCCCAGAATATAGCAAAAATCTGGAGGAGTCTGATATTTGTGAGAATGCATTCAATTTAATTATCGCGTTTGACGAAATCGTAGCCCTAGGTTACCGGGAAAATGTCAATTTGGCCCAGATTCGTACATTTGTGGAGATGGATTCTCATGAAGAGAAAGTTTATCAGGCTGTTCGTCAGGTACGATTGCACATATAGTGTTTGTACGTTATTTTGAATTATTTTTCAGTAAGGGAATCGATTAAGTTTTTAATGTCAACTTTCGTGCGAGAACAGAGCCAGGAAAGAGATGCCAAACAGAAAATGAGAGAAAAGTCGAAAGAGTTACAAAGGCAGCGACTTGAAGCCTCAAAACGTGGCATTAAGACAGGCTCCTCAGCTTATTCAATGTCCTCCAGTAGCTACAACAGTAGCAGTGGACCTAGTGTCGTGGAAAATACATCCGTTTCTTCGATTCCCTCAGAGCCGCGACCTACTTACGGGTAAGAAATGAAATGCTGCAGAATGTCAGGATCAGGATGCGAATTAAAGACGGTAAAGTTTGATACTTACAAGGTTCATTTGGTTGATAGAAAACCCTCTGGGACCAGCAAAGCATTGAAGCTTGGAGGAAAGACAAGGGACGTAGAATCTTTTGTAGATCAACTTAAATCAGAAGGAGAACGTGTAACTGCAATAACTACTTCTGGGAATTCTACGGCAAGTAAAGGTCAAGCTGTAAATGCGCAGTCTTCCATCAATGCGGAAGGGTGAGTAAATACTACACAAAATATTAGTGCGATGTTTTTATTGCTTGTAGGCCTAAAAGTCTCAATCTTGTAAAATATCGGCAAGGCGGGTGCCTAATATCCTATATGGTATAGCACGGTAGTAGATAATATCGTCAATATTCATTCATAAATTCGCAAAGTAAGATTCACACTGCAGCCCGTGTAATGAAATCTTTGATAATAATGAAAGTGCTGCCGTCCCTAAGAGCAAGATCTTGTGGAAGTCCGGGCGGTATTTGGAAGCACGATATGAAAAGGAAATTAACAATGTTTAAATGATCGGCTAAATTCATAAAAGAGATGAAACTTGCCTAACTTAAGGCAGAAACATACTTAGAATTATAGAAATCTCTGACAACTATAAATGTATAGCATGGGTCGGAGCAGTTGATACTTGTAATTGGAATTTTAGTTTTCTGTTGCTACCCATGCGAATGTTTAAAACGGCCATTGATGTAGTGTCACTCATTGCTAGTTTTAAATGGATTTTGTCATTTTAACTTGTTGAACGTATATTGGAAGATAAGGATTGGATATAGTTGAAAGTTTCGCTGAAAGAATCCATAAGTGAATTAATTTGATCTTACAAAGTATTTGTTTGAAAAATTTTACCTTAAAAATGAATTTGGTCTGATTGATGTATGATTTAGCCTTAACTTTAACTTTAATGCTTAAATACTCGGTTAACAGTCTTCAAACAAAGTTTAGCATTAGGATACGGAGGAAATACAAGACAGGGCTGATAACCGCCTGGTTTCGAAGTCTTTAACAACTTAGGTATCTTAACAATAACATTTCCATCTACGAAGCTAATATTATCCACAGTTATAGCATTTATGGTCTGGACTCTTTGCGCCGTAACAACAGCCAATAAAGCCACTAACTTAAAACTAAGCTGCATTAACGTGAGATTAGAATTGCGCGAGGCCAGCTATTAAACAAATCCAACACGGTATTAATTTTCCAAGTCTCTTTATAACGTGGCTGCGGTGGTCGCAAACGAAGAATGCACTTCTAGGGAATCTAGACACTAAAGGATGGTTCCCCGTACTGTGTTTATAGATAGGAGGTAACAATAAGGACAATGCTGATTGCGCACTGTTAAATCTGTAAAAGTAAACTGAATTGAGTGGGACGCGACCGGCAATGAGCGGGAGATTTTTTCCAACGTTTTGGTTTTAAAAAGCTTATCTTTAAAATACATGAAGATGAAGTTCTGCCATGTATGTACATGTAATCTACATTTCGTAAACTTCAGTTCTACTGAAGGGTCGGAGGTAATGAAATATAACTTACTTTGAGGTCAGATTTGTTTTCTTTAAACAGTCATACATTATATACTTGGGAATGATAAGTTATATGCAATAGATAGTTGAGCGAATAGCAAAAGTTTCTAGAACAGTTGAATATGCAAGTTTTCAAGAATTTTGAGTTCAGAATTCGTTCATTGAATTGAGGGAACAAGGCTGTAGATTTAGGATTTCCAACTTCAGAAAACAATTTATTGGTGCTGTTAACTTTTATCAGCTTTAACTTCAGTTTTGACCCAATGCTAGAATAGTAATTATACCCTAATTCGGATATATATATGTTATATATGTTATTATATTATGGGAGTTTACTTCATATGTAAACTCCTTTGCTTATGTAAACTCCTATGAGTGGCACGAATCTTACCTCCACCTGTTAAATTTGATTGCATTTTCAGAGTTCATCTGAAAGTTGAAGAAAAAATTCAGGTAACGGCTGGGCGTGACGGAGGGTTGGAAAACATGGAAGTTATAGGAATGGTCACACTACGAATTCAAGATGAAGCTAGTGCCCAAATTCATGTGCAGTTTGAAAATCAAGATTCCAGAGGGATTCAGTTTCAAGTGCGTCTATAATCCACAATTGCTATTTATGAGCTTGTACAACTAGGATCGACCACAACATTTAACCATGGAACGATCATTGTACAAAATATTTTTTTCCCTGTTGGGGACACCTAAGTTAGGCAGGGAAAAATAATGAAAAAATTCCATAATGCATACCCCTGGTTTGGGGGGTTTCGATACGTAGCAAGTGGCCACTGCTGTATCTCAGCACTGGATCATCCGAATGAGTTGAAATTTGAAACTTAAGGTTTTGACGCAAATTCAGCGAGGTCCTCACTTTCAGTTTCCCGAAAAACCGAAATTCGGTTTTTCGGGTTTTTTCGGTTTTTCGGTTAAAATGGCAAATTGACTACGGGGACATCTTCAGAATCACTCAGGAACCCCGCATACCAATTTTTATCCGATTCGGTGCATTAACGGCGAAGTTATGGACATGAACAGGAATTCGGGCAGTCGATTTTGGTGGCCACATCCATAACTTCGCCGTT
>JAQFXU010006323.1:0-10403 GCA_034693705.1 Spatulosminthurus flaviceps | reverse complement strand
TTCCAGTTAAATTAATAATTTTACTGAAAAAGGCAGAGCAACTTTTGGAAGATGTTGCTTGCTTGTCAGCTGAAAAACATTATTATTGTTTTGTTCATATAGTTTTGTTCTTGCAATATTGTTATTGTTCAAATGATGTATTCCTCCGACCTTCCCAAGGTTTTTTTCAGTTCTTAACCTTCAGATATTGTCATTGTTCAGTTCTGGAATGTTTAAATTGTAATTGTTGTATTCAATGAACTGAACAAAACTGGACTGTAGTAAACTTGAACTATACTATGGGCCTATCAAAACATTTAAAAAGTTTTTTTAAAGTTTGCAAAGAATCTTAACGGAGGGGTATCCCAAACTCCAATTTTACATAACCTATAGCTACTTATTACAGTTGAAAATTTAGGAATACTAAAAATTGACTCGCTTTTGTCGTGTTTTGGCTTCAGTAAAAATATGACACATTTTGTAGTTTGTTGTTGTAACCCCATTTTTCCCTAGTTATGATGTTGAAACAGTATTTTTGTTAAATGATTTTGCTGCTGTAGTAGTATTGCAAAAAAAAACGTGATGCAGTTCTCAAATTATATTGTTTTTGCATTTTCAAGATTGGAAAATTTATTATTTTAGTGATTTTTTCAATCGGCAGGGTACTGCATTACATGTTATGTACATAAACTCCTGAGTAGTTATACAACCATGAACTCTTGTCACCCCGATCCCCATAATACAAAGCTTTGAAATTTTAGTAGACGAGCATTTTGCAATGCATGTAGGAAGTTTCAATATATTTCTACAATTCCTATTATAGCCTTTTAAAGCAAACACCGGCACCTTATTACATATATACTCATTAAAACTAAAAACGTATTATTGCAACGCATGAATCAAGACAAAATGCCTGAAGACAACACAATGCTTCAAAATTAGAACCCATTATGTAATGCGATGCGAACATCGTACGTATAGCAATAAAGATTGCATCTTAAAAATGACAAAAGATATTGAGAGGAGAAATGTGAAACTACTGCTCAAGCAAACGTAAATCCATCTCTAAACATCGATTCTTAAGCGAGACAACTATAAACTTAAGAATCAGTATGTAAGTGACTGAAGAACACTCAGTTTAAAATAATTATAGAACAACTATAACATTTTGCCTATCTGTAGTGTTAAATGAGTTTTCCAGTTTCAGTCTCACCATATTTTTACATGCGTTGCATTGACAACGACTTGTCATAAAAGTTTTACTGGCTTGAGAATTGCAATAGTTATTGGTTGATACAATTTATTATTATGTATGATATATAACATCAAGAGCATTTTGAGCATGATAAGAATTTAAGGTTCATTCATAACACCCACCTTATGCTGCCCATTTTTAATTCGGAAGCCGGTCACGATGGCAGTAATTTTCCGGTGCTCATTTTTGGCTCCATTCATTTTGAGCATCATATACGTTAACGGGGAAATTGTTACAGTGCCCGCAGTAGATAGAACAGCTGATGTGGGCCATTTTTATGACAGAGTTACGGATAGTTTCCCACTAGTGCGGGCAATAAGGGGAAAGTTACCCCGAAATTCTACCTATTTTATAAATTCTCCGAAAGTACGGCTAAGGTTCCGGAAAGTCAATACGTTTTCAGACCAGCTGGAAAGCTTAGATGTCAGTGCCCATGTTGCAGCTTCTGTGATGTGTGGTTTAGTGGAAGCAAAGGGGACAATGTCATATGCCACTGATTCCAAACTGGATGCAGAACACGAGCACGCAAGTCTATCCTATAAAACGGACATTACAACCGAAGTATTGGATATTAGCTGGCCAAAACTTGCGCGAAAAATGGATACAGAACGGGGAAAATCTACTGGGGCCACCCACATGGTACTTGGTGAGACACTGTTTACTTTTTTACTCTTATTTTCAGAATTATTTACTGAAATTCTATCGTGTTGGTATTCTGCTGCAAAAGTTAATTTTGAATAATTAAAATTAAACTCATTGTAGCTGTTAAAGCTGATACACTGCATGGAAGCTAATTAATATATACATATAACTATTATTTTTCAGGAATCAACTGGGGTACTGAGTCGTTATTTTCTGTCAAATGGAAGAAAGACTCCGAGGAAGACAAGAAATCCATGGAGGCGGGAATGAATATTGGAGTCAATGCCATGAAGTATTCCGTAGAGACAGGAATGTCCATGTCAAGTATCAAGGCCAAAATGGAATCGAAAAAAGAGCTGGAATTCCAGGCATACGGAAATCTAATCCTTGGCAACATGAGCCTTCAATCGTTTGATGATATATCATCATTTATATCAACAGTACCGGAGCTAACAAAAGAGGTCAATGGTGGGAAGGGCGTCCCCATGTCATACATCCTTATTTCGCTTGAATCATTGGATGAAATGTTAGGTTATCGAGGGAACGACTTAAAACGAAAATTGGCAGGGTTTGCGAAATCTGCCAAAGATATGGAAGATGACGAGAAGATTTATGAGCTTCAAATGGATATGCAAAATATCTACAGACAATACGTGGAAGCTGAAATATCTCTTAATATGAAACAACAACAATTCATGGACTTTTCTTTCATTCTCCCCAATGAAGCTTTGGACCAGGTAAAATTATACAAGAATAATTTTACGACTACATTCGGTCTTGTTAAGCTAAAGCTAAAGCACAAGTTAGTGCAAGCTAGACGGGATTTCAGATCGTTTTCTACCGAAACGTGGAAACAAGATAAAAAGGGCCTATTAACTCAAGACTTCGGCCCTGAATGGGTAACAAACAATCTCCTGAAGTTGGAAAGCTACACCCAAAAAATCAAGGATTATAGTTTCTTACTCCAACTTGGGATTAGTCATTTAGGTAAAAACGACGAAATGGAATACAAGCGTTTATTAGGAAAAAATCAAATTGGAACCAATTTCATGCTGTCTACCAGTGAGCTAAGATCAAGTGTGAGTCAAAAGTGGTTCAGCACAGTGGAGGATCTTATGAAGAAGAAAGGGAAAAGTTATTACGTGGATTGTGATCTCCTAGAGCACCAAAAATCCACTTGCCAACCTTACATTTCCCAATTAAAAAAATCCCCAGTTTTGGAATCATACAAAAATTAGTACATACGATATTGTAATACAATTTGATTAAAAACTAAATTGATATGTATTCTAGTAAGTTACCTATAAATGAAAAAATAGTTTTCAATGAGGTTTATCCTGCAGATTATTCCAAAATCTTGGTTCATTTATGCAAGAAAAATAAATCCTAGTGGTACATTTTTGTTCAAAACACATACGTGGATAATAAATATTTACATACACAATATGTTTTTCAGATGTGCTCATGCGGCTGTTAATCATAAGAAATATTTTCATATTTTATATCAGATTACAACCTCAAGAATACAGTGCCAGGTATGTATAGTTATTGGTAAGATGTTTATCATTGACTTCACCTAACAATGCACATGTGAAGCGAATATGGTAAACATGTGGAATTAATCCCAAGTATGTCGGCTTTAATGACTTTTCCTTAGCATTACACGGTGAGAGCAAGCGTCGTGACACAAAAATTTGAATATTAATACTTTTCCTGCAGCTGCTTAAAAAAATAATCTCATGAATACGCACTCCTTAATACAGGTTCTTCCTTGTCCATAATAAATGGCTGGCCCTACACAAAGATGTTGAGAAGTCCTTAAAGCTTGTAATGAGCATTAAGAGCTCATGTCAAAATGTGAGGAAGCTGATTTCGGGCTTAATTTATACTATCAATTAGTTAATGGCTTTTCATTCGTTCATCACGTGAACAAGTGGTTGACAAAATGTGTACAGCATTGATTTTGTAACATCTGTTTATGAAATAATTTTATTCTGTGTCATTAGTTTGTAAAGCATACATTGACTGTGACTTTAAATTAGAATTAAGTTTCTAGAGCTTAATATACATCTTTTTCCATAGCAAACAGTTTGACTGCTCCAACGGATTTAAGGATACAAAACTATAAAAGCATTTTAGGTTATACTTCACGGCTTCAGTAGTAACTGTGCGTCAAAAATGTCACAAGTGGTCGTTTAATGGGTGATTTTACATCCGTTCTCTGAAGATGTTAAATTTTTTGGTAAGTTGGCCAGTTTAAGTTACCATTTTTCGTTTTTTAATTCGAGCGTTGTATTTGTTTCGCAGTATATTACATTCAAGTCAGTTATTTCAAACGAAAAAATGTGCATAGCATATATTATGCTCTTTGGAAAGCTATATAATTAAGTACCTCTATGATCTAATAACTTTGGAAGTAACCCAAAATATCGGCTGCTCCGATCCAACACAATTTGCTTACTAGTGCTAACAATTATGATAGAAGTACTGAAAGACCTGTTGGAGACGGTCGCTTTACAGTAATGTACCAGTTAGTCTGTTGTACGTTAATAACTGATACTTTTTGGTAGGAACGTAGGAAACAAATTTTCATCATACTTTTAATGCTCAGCCCGTAACTGTACGTAATCATTCTTCCTACTTTCAACTGTACAAACTGCTGAAATCACCATTTTAGATAATTATCGACATTATTTTTATCCCTATGGCATTTGAATCCTTTGAATTAATTATTTTTATCATCTTTCTGGAATTTGAAGCCTGTGGTTTTGATAGAGTTGATTGAAAACAATTATCAATAACTATAGTGTTTAGTTTATGCACAAGCAGACACGTCTCACTAGTGGTCTTCAGTAGCAGATATTTTAGTCACTGCAATTATAAGTTGGTCTGCACCAATGTTGATTAATATTTTGCAAAATTTTTATCCAAAATATTTTATTTTAAATTAAAATAAATTTAGAAGTACTTCTGTCAATATGGAAAAAATAATACATATTACATTTGTTCCTTCTGGACCGTCCACCTGTTTGAATTAAAAATCTAGTATGAAAAATTCTCAAATATCCTTGTAGCTACATACGTGTATGTGTACAAGAGTTAATTCAGACAATAATCAGACTTCTTTATGTTGATCATACTTTATAAAGATAACTGTAAGCTTGTAACTTTGAATGTTTGAAACATCTTGAATTGTAATTTTGTGCAAGTTTGGTATCTGTGTAAGTAATTATTTACGCATAAACGAATATGTGCTTTGGTTTATGGCTACTAGGTCAATACCGCAACACTTAATGTATTGCCTTTTTCGAATTCCCAAGCTAAATTTATTTACTGCAAACAAGGTTAAAACACGATAATATCAATACCTCTACCTCAAAATTGGTGCACATATCAATCACCGTAGGGCTTGCATTGCGAAGTTTCAAAGGGGAAGGGAGATGTATGTAGGCACATACTTTTCATATAGTTACATATAACCAATCTATAATTATTATTTCGTGAATCAAAATTGTTTAAAGGCGTCATGCACATATTTTGTGATCAAATGAATTGAAAAAATCAATCTCAATAAGAATTGATTTGCATTCAATTTTAATTAAAAATTCTTGCGAAGAGCTTTCAGAGGATTGCTAGCTTGGTTGGTTAAACTATTTTAATCCAACATCAATGCAAAGTAGTATTGATTGAATCATTGTCTCTTACATTAGATCCTCTCGAATCACGTAAATCCTTGTGCATGGTCAGATTGTGACTGTGTTAATTCACAATGGTTAGGTGGTATGGTCTTCACCCCATAGTAAACATGTGTCTGATCTATAAAGTCACGAGTTACGTGCCTTCTCGTAAGCCTAAACTATAATTGCTACTTTTAACAGGATTTTAAAATTCTACTGATGGCTACCCTTCTGGTTTTGTCAGTGCAACAAATGCCAGGAGAAAATAGAATGCGGCATTCTCCTTGCCGTATACTGGTCAGTGAGGTTTTTTTCAAAGGTTCAACTGGCGACTTCGTGGAAATAGGAAAATTTTGTCCCACCAATGGCGCTAAAAGTCACCTCACATCACTGAACGGTTACTTCCTTATTGTAGCCCACGGTTTTCAAAATTTCAAAATTGATTTGGTGAAAGACCTGTCAGAAGAACAACTTCATCCGCCGTTACAAACCAACACTGGTTAGAATTTTTTGATACACATTATTGCATGAAGATTTAAATTACATTTTGACTAACGGTACAGATAACATGACCATCTTGTTCTGGGTAATGTTTCCCTAAATTAAATTGATTTAAGATTCAAAACTAATTTATATGTTTAGAATCTATAAGAGGAGCAACTGCTACAATTAGTAAAAGGAAACGACCTCACACTTCAACGGACTCTATACCTGATAGAGGAAGAACCATGGCAGCAGGCACATCCCCTGACCGAACTATCCAAGCTTCTGAAGTACCTAGTGATCGTTTGCCTCGGTCAGCCAGTTACGAGGCATTTCAAAACTATACACATGAAAACCGCAGAAGCCGTAGAGACGTTAGAACGTACGACCCAGCCTATCTCTACAGCTACGCTTTTTCACACTCTCTTTTTACTCAACAAGATACAATTGCGGTACTGCTTTTACACTACAAACAAAGTAATAGGAAAGATAAAGCAGCCAAAGACTTTTCGGTGAATGAAGTACTCAACGATCATAAACTTGCAGGAATCAAATCTCGGCTAAAAGACATAATTTTTATTGGAGCTAAACCAACATCTGAACTAACTCGCCAAATTAATTTGTTTATTTCACCCAATTCCAACAATATTATTTCCATCGAACATCCACCTAACTACAAAAGTATAAATAGATGTGATAGAACGTCAAATTTTTTAAGCATCTCCCGGACGGAATTTTGCAATCCCACGCCTGGAAATATTAATGAATGCGAAGATAATTCCAACTCTGATCCAACATTTCCTTATAGTTTTGGCGGACAAACGATTGATGTTCATGGTGAAAAGTTCATTATAAATTTAATCTGGGCTTTAGAAAACAAAAATTTTTTGTCTGACGCGGGACGTAAAAATGCTGTCCATATTGCAGCGAATCTTCTCAATTTAAACGCTAAAACTATTAAAAAGGTACAAAGTAAGTTTTCAACGAATACAATAGGAGTAGCCACTAAAAGGCGACCTCTGCCTAAGTCGGTGATGGATCAAATTGATGCCAAGAAAAAACAGTTAATCTACACCATTATTGTGGAAATCTACAAACAGTCGCGGATCCCTAAATTTACAGAAATTCTTGAAACGTTTCTTTCAAGAGTCCGAACGGAACAACTCGAGTCAGGGCCCCCGGAGAATTTATTCCACTGCAGCCCGAATACTTTCAGACAAATTTTATATGACTTGGGTTATAAGCACAGGACACTTAGCTCTAGGGACGCTGTATTGTTCGATCAGAAAATTGTTAATTGGAGAGGAAAATACTTACAGTCAATTCGCGCTAATGATGCACTTACAGGGGACGCAAAAAGGAAGGTTCTTTTCACGGATGAAACCTGGCAAGTGACGGAATAAAAAAGTTTAATGTGCAGTCAGATTGATAAAAAATTAGGTGAGTGTAAATTTTTTATATTTCTTGTGACAGGTTTGACATCTACTCGCGTCATTCCAAAGGATGGGCGCCAAAATGCCCAAAAACAGTTCAAGAGAGAAAAGATTTTTCACTACCATCTAGGAAAGTTTCCCGTGGACCGCGAATAATAATAATGCATGTTGGTAAGGATTTCTGTTGATTTATTTAATATGATTGTGGTTAATGCAATCTATCCAAGTCTAATGCATTACTGTTTTTAAACCACTAAGGTGGCGAGGATGGCTTTGTCGAAGGAATGGCTGAAGTGTACGCCGTCAGTGCAAAGAAATCCAAAGAAGACTACCATGAAAACGTTAGGGGGGACACATACATTCGCTGGTTTCAAAAATTAATGACGGTACTGGAGGGGAAAGGATCGCACTTGATAGTCATTGATAATGCCCCTTGTAAGCCATAATCATTTATTAATTTAATCAATTATGGTTCTTATTTTATGCATTTGCTATAATCGAGTTAAAATTATATTTGGACAGATCACTCGGTTAGTACAGTGCCACGCTTAAATAGCAAAAAGGCTGTTCTTGTTTCATGGTTACTTGAACAAAAGAAAGCTGGAAAAGAGGTACCCGACCTAACCGGTCTGCGCAAAATTGAGATTTACGGAATTGTTAGGAAACTCAAATCCGAACACCCACAATTCAGAGTGGATTTAATCGCGCAGCAAAATGGCCATCGGGTATAAGTGAAATGTAATGATTTTTAATTGATATCTTACAAATATACACTAATTGTTCTCTTAGATTCTCCGCCTGCCGCCGTATCAATGCGACTTGAACGCTATTGAATTGGTTTGGGCTGATTTAAAAAGGTATGTTGATGGTTATTTTCGCTTTATAAACATTTGATGTAATATTTTGTGGAAAAGTAAATTTTTACGATGAAAAATGATGATAGAATGCTTAGGGACCAAAATGTTGATCAGGATTTGAAGCAAAATATTATACGTGCGAAGAACATTCTACACAATTATGCTGCTGAAAACTGGAAGCGACATGTGGGTCACATAAAGAAGTGAGTTCTGTAAATTTGTATGTGACATTGGCATAAAATTATTTTAGAGAATTGTTTTAACTCCCTTAATTTACGTAATTATTTCTGATCTTAGGCTTGAGCAAACATATTGGGATGGAGATTTGGCGTTTGAGCAGGCTTTGGAGCAACATCCAGAAATTGAGGTAAATTCTAATCCGTTCATTAATATGGTTAGTTAATAATTAAATGCAGGTAATTCTTATAAAATAATCCCTTTTTAATTTATAGGATGTAGCTTTGGCGGAGAATGATGCAGAAGAAGATGATAACCTGCTCGATTTCGATGATACGGTAGATGTGGTTGAAGCCGGTCCATCTTCGAAGAGATCAAAACTTTAGTTCATGCATTTGTTGAAACGAGCTTCCATTCTGATCAGTTTAATTACAATAGTATGGCGTATTAGATACTGTAAAATAAATAAACCACCGTAGAAACTAATTTAATAAAAATCTGGTTATATGGGGTAAATGTACTTTCAACATTTGTTGGCCACCGCTATTTATTTCCCCTCATTGGTTAACCTGACGAAGAACACTTTAGGGTTGAGGCAAAAATCAGATTTCAAAACAATACAGAACCTTCGAAGTAAGAAAAAATTCCTAAATTATTGAAAATTGTCTTCCGAATTATTCCAAAAATATTCACTTTCTACTTAAATTTTGCACCATTTGATTTAGTCAAAACCTATAAATCCTTTCCGACGGAACTACCCATAGAGATCCCAGCACATTGTGCAAGGAAGTACACACTTGTGTAAACGATAAAAACACCTTTAAATAAATGTGTAATGCAGTTTAAACAGAGGCTGAGGCTACGTAACAGCAAAGTACCGTTTGTCGAAAACATTGAATCACTCCCAAATGGTAGGGACTGTAAGTTTTTCGCGCAGCGATAGAGAATCGCATATGTGAGCCTAAACTTGGCCAAAGTCGTAAAATAATATGTGAATGGTCCCAGTGTGGATCACGAAAGGAATTGTTGCGGTCAACAGTAACAGGATTAAAATTTATCTTCCACATTTTAAAATTGGCGTCCAAAAGCAACACAGTTGATGATTATATTTGAACATCATTCGTATATTTTTCACATGATCTTAACACTCATTGGTTTTTGTCAAATTTATCAAAATGAGTTGGTCCAAGAGCATCAAGCTCGTTGGCAGGGGCAATAAATTTGGTCCCAGAAAAAAACAAAGGGGTGGATTTATTTTGAGTTTTGGCCCCAAATTTCAATTTTGAGAATAGAAAATTTTGCATAAAATTCCAACTTACAAATAACCACCAAAAACCAAATCTTCCATTAATGACTGGAACAATTTGACTGGAAAAGCCCCACTGTAAAATTTTATAACCACCACCCGCCAAAATTTTAACAATAAAAACTTTGAGCAATTCTTACTATGGAAAAAAGGTCTGAAATTTTTTTATACCCATAACTTTCACTTGGTTTTTATGTTATGTAGCATTTTTGAACGCTCGCGCTCAAAACAGTTTGGTTGAAGTTGGATACGTTTTAGTTTGCCTCCGTCCGTAATATTGACAAAGACAAGTGACAACCATCTATAAAATTTTCCCATGCAGTGTGTATAATTTCTTCCACAGGCGTCTAACTGCAACACTGTGTTAAATAAAATCTTTTAAGGTGTGGTTGATGACTGGGAAAATGGCTGAGTGAGTGAATAATAATAATTATTCTTAAATATTGAAGGGGAATATGTGGATGCTTGGCAGTGAGAAGGATTGTGGGAATAATAACCGATCCTGGGCTATTTGGGTTTTTTATGGCTTTTATTACAAAAATAATAGAAATCAAAAGTATATAAAAATGAGCAGAGTTTTGCTCTGTAGGAGTA
>JAQFXU010006322.1:0-10403 GCA_034693705.1 Spatulosminthurus flaviceps | reverse complement strand
ACAAAAAAATGTTTGCCGTGAAAACTGCGGGTTTTTTTGCGGGTTGTGAACGGGTGCGGGTTTTATAGGTGCGGGTTATCAGCGGGATCGGGTTGTAAAAAATATTAAGGGTGTTTTGCGGGCGGGCCTGAACTGACAAAAGTGTGCCCGCTAGGTGTGCGGGTCGGGCTTAAATTTCATTTGCTGGATTTCTTGCGGGTGCGGGTAGTTAAAAATTTTTGCGGGTCACACCTCTAGGGTGGAGGGACGAGATTAGAGGAATTAAATAATTGTGGGGGGGGGGGTTGTAAGAGTTGGCTGAGGATATCCCGAGAAATGCGAAAGAAGAAGGTGCTTGGAGGTATCTTGGATGCGTTGTTAATTGGAATGAAACAATGTTGTAAAACAGCGGGATTTGAAGTTAAAGGGAAAATTACGAGGTGACGGAGGTGAGATGTGAGAGTGCTGCTGCGTCATTTTAAATGGCATTTGGAAGATGTTAGGTTTTAGTACGCCCACACTGTATTTGTATGATTGCGTGTGCCAGCGTCAGGACATGTAAGTTTCTGGGGAGATGTAGGGAATGGAGAAAGGCTGTGTATTTTAGTGGAACTCTGCCGAAAACACCCACGGTTGAGGTAACTTGAAAGAAAGCATGAACAGCTCCTTGATAGATCTCTGAATAAACCGTTCGGAGTCCTGGGATTCCAATATTGAAAGTACATACAAGTAACCTCGTTCACAATGGTTCGAGTTGGTGCATTTTAGTCGCGCATCTCACATATTGAAGTAGGAAATATTTGTAGCTTACTATGGGGAATCTATACCTTACTTATTGTTAGGCTCGGTATACCATCACGTTCTTCGTATAAGAGAAACTTTAATAAGTTTATCTTGGTTTATAGCTGTCTAAAAGTCGTAACTTTGGGAGCATTTAGCGTTTTAATGCAAACATAAAATTGCAGATGAATACGAAGTCGCATGATGGAAACAATCCTCCGCACAAAGCCTCGACTATGCACCACCTTACCAAATTATTTTGGGTATAGTATATCGCACGCAATAATACAATTTTTGTAATTATTTTTACTTTTTTCTCAAGTACACACACAAAATACTGCACCCCTTGCTCAAAAAAGTGTAACATAAAAAAGTAAACAAAGTTGGCACGGAATAAGGTGTATGATTATTTCATCCAGGACTAGGACAGGAGCAAGGCAAGTGTGCAACTCTGATAAAATCAATAGTTCTATTGAAACTTTTCTACACAACGACATGTGCGATTTTTTGGATTTTATTCTATTCAAGTATGCTCTTAATTAGCGGAATTAGCTCTCAAAAGATTTCTTGTTTTCGTTCATTCCCCACTCCTCTTGTTAGTTACATGACTAGCTTTGATAATACAGAACACAGCATCTTTTTACTCCATTGATCGTGTGGTTGGTTGGGGAGAGGAACTACATGGAATTTGACATCCAAACTTTGGATTACAAAGTTCATGACATCTACATATTATTGTATGTACGTACTTTGGCAAGTAGTTTTAGTTTTACACTCACTCTCAATCAGTTAGCACTGCAGCAATCTGCTTGTCGCTTGTTATACTATGGAATGGGGTTCAACTCACAATCAATGTTTACACGTTTTGAGTTAAAAGAATGCTTAACTTTCTCTTCGTCTAATTAAGAAAGACGTGGGTATACATACTTATAATTCTTCCAAAGTCCGTCGAGTGCCTTGGACATAAGAAAGATCATATACAGGAGATTTATGCAGGAGTGATGATATTAGCTTCAATTTCCTTTTAGCATCATAGATATACTTACCCAGGCATTGAGGCAATATGTAATTAACTATGCATCTTAAACAAGGAAAGAGTATTTTGTGCAGGCATTTTTTCAAACCTACGCTTTTTACTTATTCCTTATTCTTGGGTATACAAGAGACAAGCCAAAGAGAATCAAGCAATAATGGATGAATAATTTTATGGGTTTTGTACATACTTATTTATACTTTTATAAACATTTGTTGCCTTTACAAACGAAAGCTGATAGCACGCCTTATGTGTGCAATTCTTTGGCTAATTTTTTTCTTAAACCTCTAGAGTTCAATAATTTTTGACATGGAAGCTGCATTATGTATCGTATCTTTACGATAATGTTATGATGTAGAATCTGTTATACTGCATTCCTAATTCTTGCCTTCCTACATAATCTTTGTACTCTAGTCGATGTTTGTATGTAACCTTTGCTATTCCCTCACAATTCCTCCCTCTCCTGAAGACCAGTTTATGGTATATAGAGGTTTTATTGTGTACATAGATATTATCTTTTAGTTGTAGGCGCATGTAGTTCTGAGTCACATGGGGCTTCATATACGGTGTAGAAACATCACGGAGAGTAAACATGCATTTTGCATGATTACAGCCGTTTAAGACAGCCTATGAGAACATAATAATATTCTTACGGTAAAAAGAAAATACCCATGACATTTGCTCGTTCCCTAAAACTTTGCCTGATATTATTACTACGTAGGGATTACTGCACGGGAAAAGTGTAAAGACTTGCCCTCTGGCTTTAGAAAAGAAATGAACAACCATTCAATAAATGTATTTAGCTGCAGTTCTTCCACAAGGAGTAAATAATCAGTTATGTACGTATACACATGGCAGTCAAGAGTTTGCAAGTGATTCAGAGCTTAAACCACTTTTTTCTAACTTCCAGCAGGTACACCTTTTTAACTGTGGGAAATGCACTGACATATAGCAAAAGTGCAATGTTTCTTTCCGTGCACTTGCTTCCCCTTTCAAAAATTGCAAGAGTTTAAGCTTTAAAATGCCCTAAGGCTTCGTGGCTTAGATGATTACAATACACTGCAAATAATCATAATAAAATGTTCTGTTGGAACATACTCGTGCTGTGTATAGGCGCCAACTTTTCATGAACTAAAAATCTACTTAAATGGGAGCAAGAGTCCCTATTGTTAAATATATGCCTTGCAGTGCCTGTTTCAAGAAAAATAAAAGTGCATGTATCTATAGCTGTACAACTGCACATGTGTATCTATGAAAACTCTTCAATCTCTTTAAGAATCAATTGCTTATATGTCTCGGAATAAGATGAAAAAGTAAACAAAACTTTGCCGGGGGAGTAATTTTTCCTGCATGAGAAGAATAATAACTCTAATGAAAGAGTATATTCTCTTCACGCCTTCTCTTTAAATTTGGAATCTCTATGAGGTTACTAATGGAAGAAAAGATCAGTGCAGTGACATCGCAAAAGTATTCTATGAATTTTGTATGAAGTTGCTCAATTCAATATTGCTTAAAATGTATACTTACTTTGAATGGAAACTTGAGCTTTACAAAGCCTACATATGTACAACATTTTTTCTCTACCAATGAGCTCGTCCTCATAATGAATACAACCTGAAGGTTCTGGTATGGTACGTGCCTTGCTACATTCATGAGTTTTTTCCTGGAATTTGTTACAGCCTTTCTGCTCCAAAAAGTCTAAAATTCTTACAAGAAATGTCCGCGGGAACGGAAACAACTGACAAAAGGTGTATGTTTAGGAAAAATTGAAAAGTTTTTCTATCACTTTCCTCCATGGATTTGGCCAGGAAAAATGTTAAAACCATTGAGAAAGTGGAAAAACTTTCCGTTTACTTTAATTCACAGGGAACGTTGCACCTAAACATTTTCTATCCTGCTACTTTCCTCTTCCTGCAGTTTTGGTATGTATAAGATAACATGTACATACATAAATATATGGACTTGTACAAGGAGGATTCTGGGGAAATGGATCGTCTGGAATACCAAGGAACACTGAATGTTAAATAGGAACTTGAACACATGTTATTGCATAGTGATTTTAGTATGATTATATACATTTGGGCTCATTGGTACGTATAGAATACTCAAATACGTACCTGTATTATCTTCATTTCTGATTGTGACTCATGCGGGTATGGTTGTGACAGCAAGTGCTCTTAAGTTTACAGTGCTGAAGAAATTCGACAAACAGTACATGAAAAACATACACATTCATGAGGAAAAGGAATATATGTGTGTCACAGTACGCCAGTTGTGCTACAAAGGGCCCCTATCGTTTCTAAGTGGGTACATACCACTATTCATTTCTATCTTGCTGTTATTTTCTCCTGCATACATAAATCTCCAGAAGAACTTTATGGTAACCAACCTAATGTGTGTGTAATTTTATGACTCAGAGGGAAATTTTCTTGGAGACGTTTGACAATGGTACAGAATATAATAATAATATATACACACATGTCCAATTATCTTAATGCTAAAATATTCATTTTTATTTGTAGATGAGAAAATGTCAATACCCTTCTTATACATTCAAGAAAACAGTGGCACTTGGATGTTGATACATTTTTCTGGATGAGTTCATCATTATGATATATGGATTCAAGACTACGGGTTACTTCTTTCGCTTGGGAAGAGAAAATGATCTGAACTTGGACGTCCCTCTTCCACTCGTCTTCGACGGTTGATTCTGAGCCATATAAGCATTATAATCCTCCTTTGATTTCTTCGAACGATGTTTCTTACCAAAGCAATTGAATATCGATTGTATGAATGAAGTTTTCTCCGGCTCTGGAAATGACAAGTAATTAGTTTCAATAAAAAAGGGGAAGAGATATCTCTAGATTATTTTAAGACATCAGTTATTCTTTCAACTCAATGTAAACGCTGTACAAATAAAAGCTAAATAAAACCATTGCACTTTTTATGGTACAAGTAACAAGTACGTATGCGGATGGATAGAATTGTGTAGAAAAACACCTTCCGTCAAATCCGACTCCGTAACAGCATCTTCAATAACTTTTGGATCAATAACCCAATGTGGAGGTTGAGGAATTGATGTAGCCCCCAGGTCTTGCATGATACTACTATCGTCGCGGAAGAGTTCCTTCAGCATTTTCTCCTCATTTGGTTTCCGCTTCACAATTTCAGACTCCTTGGGAAATATTACAACATTTTTGTTATTAAAATTAAAATTCGACCTTAGAGAGTTGAAAGTATCAAAGGTCACGGGTAAACTGCGGAGGCTTTTTGGTGCTTTTTAAAAACAAAAATTTCGAAATACCTGATCAGAAACATCCGCTTCAATGGGCTCTACATCCTCCAAATCGATCTCATCATCAGGCACGTCAGGGAAATCATAAGTTTCACTGAAATTTACACTATTTGAGACGGAATGGGCTCCAGAGACCGATTTCTTATCTAACATCTCCTTCGGCTCCAGTTCCAAATTTTGTTTTCCATCGCAGAAAGCATCTTGCATTTCCTTCGTGGAGCAAATATCCCCTACCCACCGACTAAAATTTGCTAGGTTGATGGGCGTTGAACTATTCTGCAAACCATCAGCATTGGCTACACTAGGATTTGGAACCTGTGGTAGACGCAGCAGGGCGTCCGTTGATGAGTCGATTGAAGTGTTGGAGCTGGATGCGGATAAATTAACTGCCGTTGCTTTATTTGACGACAAAACTAGCCTCATCGGAGCTTGATCTATTCCCTGTAATTCGTATGGATCTTCTGGATTCTCGTAGCCGTAAGTGGAAGTTGTGCAAGGATCTGGTTCTGAATCTTGGTAATTTTCCATCATGTCTTCTTCCATTTCCAACGGGTTCACTTGTTGTCCATAGAGGGGGCCACTTTCCGCCATCTTTGCTTCGTCGTCCTCCATTTGGAGATTTGAATATTCACTTTCTACTACATTTCCGGTATTTAAATTTAGGAAATCATTCTCAACGGAGAAAACCTTTTCCTGGGCCTGAGAAATCACATCGCGTACGGCATTTTGAGCGAAGGCAGCTAATTCTGGGTTCTGTCTCTTAATTAGAGCAATTCTAGCAAGGCTTGAAGGATGTAGATGCGGCGACGGAGGGTTGAGAGCATCGTCTTGATAATTATCAATGCTTGGGAAAGGAACATGCGGTAATTGTAAAGTATGGGATGATGTCTCAGTAGGTTCGGAGGGAAAATATAGTTCTGTTTCAGCCAATGGTTGATTCCTTTGATCATCGAATTCCAGCTGAGTAGATTCCCGTCTCTCATACCAACTGGTTTGCATTTGATTAGCGATTGCTTCTATTTCCTCTCTGGGATCATGTATTTGGAGGTAATTGTTATTGAGCATACTGTCATTTAGTACACAGTCATCCGTTTTAATTAGCTTAATTTCTCTGCTTTCGAGCTCAGGGATAGAGGGATCTCTCCCCTCATTGTCTGGACCTGCAAGCCATGAATTATCCATTGAAGGCTGTATCTGCGTTGGCTCTACTTCCTCATTTCTCTCAGATTCGTGGTCACGCTGGGATTCCGATTTGGAAATTTCACTATTTGGAGGATCTTCGACTTCAGTAGTCCTTTCCGAGAAGAAACATGATGGATTTCCAGAAATTGTGTTGGTTTTGAATATAAGATCGATGCTGGATTTATTAAGGTGATCAGAAATATTCGTCGTCATTATGGAGGATTCTGATCCTTTTATTTCTTGTGCAGGAATTGATGTGGCATCAACGTTCTCGCAAATGATTTCGTCTTCCAAAAGTTGGCCCGTTGTCTTAGTATTTTGGTCCTCAAACCCTATAATTCTGCAGGATTTTGAAATTCCGGAGTCTGTTGAACGTTTAGAATTCTTGGAAACCTTAGAAGCGCTTGAATGGTTCGAGCTTTTTGAGGCGCCAGATTTTTTTGACTTTTTTGAGGTACCAGAATGGTTCGAAGCTTTCGAAATGTCAGAATGTTTCGAGATTTTAGACGCGCTGGAATGATTTGAAGGTTCATTGAAGGAATAAACCGATGTCTCACTCAAATCATCCTGTATTTGAATGTTACTTGATTTTTTATCATCTTCGGAGGTTTCTAAGTCGGCACGTAACGCATGGCTAAACGACGCATCCAATGTGGCTGGACAGTAGAAGGCACTAGCTTTAAAAAAATTTGTTGCAGTTTTTCTCAAATCTGGAAGAATTGAGCCCACCGGCTGAACTGCATCGGCGAGATCGTTTTCAGACGAAATTTCCAGGGATGCACTTGGCTGGTTAGAATCCGTTTCTGTAGTAATTGAACGGCTTGCTGACATCAAGGAATTTTCTTGCCTTACCAAATTTAAATCCTTTTCTTCCTGCTTGTCGCAAAATCTAGAAATGAATTGGAATGCGGATTCATATGTTTCGTCGGGTTTGACCGGGTTCTCACGAATTTCCTCAACTTCGTCTTCTGTATCAATTATTGTTTCATCGGGAAGAAGCAATGGTGTAACTTCCCTTTTGCTGCTGGTCTCTAGATTAACTGGCAAAAATTCATCAGGAATGTTGTGCAAACAGTATATTGCAGTTGGATCTTCTTCATCATAAATTACAGCAGTTTTTTCGGATAATTTAGTGCTTTGTGAGTCGTCGTCCTCATCAGTAGCTTCGTTATCACATGTGTCGGTTGCATCAGGTTTATTGATTTTCGAAGCTAAAATGGGTGACCCGTCATTTGTTTCTTGCGTAGGAATTTCTGCTTCGAATATGCTGGAAGTGTGGGTAGGAGCAGGATTAAATTTCTGAAATAAAATTTTGATGACAATTTTTTCGAGTTTCCGGCACAAAAATTTATTTAAGCTCAAAAAGGAGTATTTATTGTACATTTTCGATTTTCAATTACCTGTGGTCTCCCAAAATCACCTTGGTTTCTCCATGATTTCGCTGATTTCGAAGACGACTGAGATTTTAATGAAGTATCTGATGTTTTGAATTCAACAGATAATCGTTGTTCATCATTTCCATCGCTGTTTCCGCTTTTTTGAGAATTCACGGTTTTGAAAGAATTTTCAGATTTCCTGGATCTGTCTGATGTAATTTCCTCTTTTCCAGAACTTGAGCTAGATTTTAACGATGAATCTGATTTTCTAGACGATTTTGTCTCAAAACAAGAACCAGAGGAAGCAGAAGGGACGGAGAAATCAACTGAAAAATGGCCAAGTGATTCTCCCGAATTTATAGCCTCCATTTTTTCCAACCATTGAGACTTCTGTGAAGAGGTGGACTTGGATGACTTTGATTTTTTCGAAGATCTAGATGCTTCAGACAAATTTTTTTCAAACTTTTCAGGCTCGGGATCTTCACCAAAGTTTTGTTGTACTTTTGTAGATGATAAAGAATTCGATTTGCTAGACTTGTGAGACTTATAATCGGATGCCTTTGATGACTGATCATTCTCGAATAAATTTTCCTCCTCAGTTGGGAGATTAGCTGGAATTACTGAAGAAGAAGATTTTTTGGAGTTTAGGGATTTTGTAGAACCGGATTGCTCAGAATGTTCCGATAGTTCAGGCAGTTCTAACTTGTCGTCATCCTTCTTATCCTCTATGATTGTTTGGGAGTAGGATAATGTACCCTTCAATTCAGACATATCCTGCTTAATCGACGCTGATTTACTGGAAGTAGATTTGTCGGATTTTTGAGAATTATCCTTCACAACAAATTGTAGATCTTCATTGCCGATTTGGTCTCGCAAAGTTACAGAAGATTTTGAGCATTCAAATTTTTTTGAATGATGAGAGGAATCATCTTCAACAGCGTCCTCTAAGATTGGTTCCTCAGGAAAAATCTCCACGGAAGATTTTCCTGATGATGCAGATTTTTGTGATAAGTTAGATCGATGGGAATTTTTAGATCCCCCGGATTTATTCGATGCTTTTGACAGAGACTGACTGGATTGAGATTCATGGTCTGAGACAGGTGGAATCAAATCAGTCGGCAATGATTGTCTGTCATCAATGTCATCTTCAATTCGTACCGACTTTTTTGATTTCCTAGATCCTGCTGATATGGACGAGCAAGATTTTCTAGAGGTTTTCGAATGTTGAGATTCATCGTCCTGTACTACTTCATAATGATACACTTCTCCTCCCATTGTACCAATTTCGAACTTACGGATGGATATTTTTGAAGAATCTCGATCAGAATTGGTAGACTTGTGGGAGTCATTTGATTTTATTGAAATATTTGAAGGAGCATTTGTGGCAACATCTATCAAACATGGGTCGTCCGTTTCATGAGCACTGGAGCTGTCTGTGAAATCATTTGATTCAGGCAGTTCTAAGCTTGGGAAATCGTTGGCGTTCAAAACTCCAAGTGCATCAAGTACTACTAGTTCGCTTCTTTGTAAATCACTTGGACTGGTTTTGACCACGGTTTCATGACCATCTTGATTGGGAAACTCACTGACAACCGGTTCCATTGGCGTTTCCTTGATTTTAGATTTGTCGGAATTATGATTGGTTAATACCTCATTGGAAGAAATTGATTTGTGGCTCTTGGATGATTTTTCCGAGCTCCTTTCAGATCTAGACTTCCTCGAGGACTTTATAGAATTTGACTTATCAGAATTGTCTAAACATTCTGTGGTTACTATTTCCAGAGGCGTTTTCGCCGTTCCAGATTGGTCAGAATAATTATTTGATGTGGCGTCCTTGCTACTTGGTTTCTTGCTCTTGGATGATCTTTCTGAACCTTTTTCCGATCTGGACTTGTTCGAAGACTTTTTTGAATTTGATTTCTCAGAAATATCTGTTGCCTCAGTGGTTATTTCTACCATTTCCGGATACTGAAGTTTCAAGTCTTGAACTTGGAATAAACTGTTAGGCTCATTGTTGGCATCACTGATCAGCGGATCCTCAACTAATTCAATATTTTCATGACAAGGCATTGATCTGACTGACTGATCTTCAATATCTTCAACTTCATCCTCCGTCTCAATTTCGTCTTCCTCATTGGTCTTATTGGAAATTCCATGCTTGCTTGCTTTTGAGTTTGCAGATCCACGTGAGCGCTGCGAGGCTTTTGATTTTATTGAATGTTGCGATGTTGAATGGGAATCTGGTTCTAGTTTATCTCCATTTTTAAGGACTGGAGACAACTTTGCTTGCTCATCTTGTAAAAGCATTTGTCGAGATTTTTTGGAAGAACGTTTTGAGGAGGTCGATTTTTCTGAATGTTCTTCCTCGTCTGTCTTAATCGACGCCTTCGAGTTTCTAGAAATATTCGATTCAATTGACTTCTGTGATTTGCTTTTCAAATATTCAGCCACTTCATCATTGTAAGGGTTGTTTAAATCCGAATTCTTGGAAGCTTTAGATGTAGGGGAAGTGACTGATTTTTGAGATGCAATCGAATTATGAGAAGCGGCTGATTTTTGTGACGCAATGGAATGATGGGAGGGCACTGAATTTTGAGATGCCATGGAATGATGTAGGACCTCCGATTTTTGAGTTGCATTGCATTTACTAGAGGCTGCTGATTTTTGAGAGGCAATCGAACTATGGGAGGCTGCTGATTTTTTAGAGGCGATGGAATTATGGGAGGCTGCTGATTTTTTAGAGGCGATGGAATTATGG
>JAQFXU010006321.1:0-10403 GCA_034693705.1 Spatulosminthurus flaviceps | reverse complement strand
GTTAAGATGGTTGACAACTCCGACAGACCTTAACAGGTAGAGGTTGGAGTATAAGCCCCGATATTTATTTATTATTTATTTAGTAAGGAATGGACTTTACTATGACAAAACGTTTTTATCACAATTATTTTTACACAAACAAAGAAGAAATAACCACAACTCTCCCTAACAAACGTCCTGACATAGTAACTTTTTTAAAGTGGACAAGTATTTAACAAGAATGACTAAAACGGAATTTCTCGGCAGTGTACAATGCAATGTACATACAACTAACGGTACGCAATATGTACATTTAAATATTTCTCCTTCTTCATCACCCCTTTTTTTCTCATTTGAAAAATGTGGATTGCTGCAACTTTGGAAAAGGTAAGTGATATGTTATTGCCTTAGTTAGAGTATAGAAAATACTACAAGGAAGTAGCACTGGTCTCGAGCCAATAACTCGTGCTTCCACAAAAATTTCACGCATTTAACTGGCTTTTTTGTAGTAGTCAGCCTCCATTCCAAGTACGGTAAGAGGTCATGGAGTATGAAGTAGTAGATATAGAGAAATGAGCGGAAATTGAGATCACCCACCGTACATATTCCATTCATCTGACTCATACTATTGGCTACGCACGGAATGGTGAAAGCTATGTTTATTTATTGTTGATTTTTGTATATCAAGCATATAGATATTTAATATACGATTTAATAAATTTCTCAGCCATTTCCACTGAACCATTTCATACACAAAGAGCATGTCAAATATAATAAGGCATGCGAACTTGCTACCACTGCCACTCCAACTTTCTTACCGGTTGCAATCAATGGAAATTGCCATTACCTTAAATCCTATACCTTGATGAACATATACACACTACACACATTTACCCTATAGCTACATTATATTACATTACAATCAAGAGTTGAAGTAGAAGAATGATCAGGCATCAAGTAAAATTACAGTAACTAAGGTAATGCACGTAAACTATAATGATACATGGACTTAAATTAAAATCTAGGTGATCGAGATGAGAGAGAGAGAGAGAGTCAGATTTGCACAAAAAATTATCTCACCACAAAATGGTTCATCCTCGCGTGTCACAAGGTATAAAATCCCTTTCTTCCCATGTGGAAGTTGATCCGCGTAGTAGCCCATGTTACCACAATGTTGAACATCCCAGGTAAAGCAACTGCCGGTTAAGAACTTGTCGTAGCTATCACAAGCAAATGCCGGGAATGGGCAACGGGGGGAGACTGACTCCGTGAAAAATTTGTACGCTCTTCGATGATTACACAAACTTCGACCGTCCCCGTCCGAAGCAGCTAAAAAAGTAACAAAGAATAATTATTATTAGAAGAATTTATTTTTTTAATCTCAGTTCCGCATCCCTTCACCCTCATATACTATACCACTTAAATTTATAACGGTAACTTGTGTATAAAGATTATCTAAATATTTGAGGTGCAAATTAAACCACATGAAATAACCAATGATTTCATTCACATAATAATACGAATTCACATAGATAATAAACTTACACCACAAGAAATCTCGCACAGCACCAAGGAACAAATTTGAACAGCCTTTTTGAACTCGACCTCCATTTGGATAGAAGTCGACATGACCCATTGGTTCCCAAGACCCCAGTCCTCCCATTAATAGAGAATCCCCATTAGAATGGATCACATCCACGAAAAGTGCATCTGCAAGTAAGTAAACACAATTTATAAAAAAAAATTATAGGAAAAAAAATCTTCACATATATTTTACAACCAGAACATGTAATTAAGTTTATACGCTTAATTGCAAATGATTTTTTAAAAAATCCTACCTTCTGTATCCAATCGTACTTTAGAGTCGTAAGACTCAAACAATGGTCCCGCCGGGTCGAGACCTGAAAAAAATCATAAATGATTTTTAGGCCAATTACCAACTATTTAAATTTCATTGTTCACTCGCATCGCACATGACCCATGCTCATCGTCACACATAATTTTGTAAACTGCCAACAACTTAAACGTGTTTCCTTCAATTGTTTCCCCTACATTTCAAATAAATCACCGAAAAGCCCTAAATGCATTGTAATGCAATTATTTTATGCTTCAGCTCTCAGCAAGTGTGAAATGTCATATATGAGAGAAATTCATCAAATTCGTTAAATATACAAAAACATGTGAACATTCAGGGAGCATCATAAAAACTGATGAAGCTGTATATTATTGTAAACAAGAAATGCAAGATCAAGGGTGATCATGAGGACAAATCAAAAGTGTAGAGGTAGATACGCTATCATATTTCAAGTAATACATGTTTTAAAACTGTGGACTCTACCGTAAGTCATTAGCACCCATTCACTTCATGAATATAGTGGAAGTTGACAAGTGAGAAAAACATATTATGATTTACTACCTACACTGGATATAGAATATGTAATCCCATACAATACATTATTATTATTATACTTTACGTATCATTCCTCTCCTCTTCTATTCTATGATCAAATTATCAACATTTAGCCCACGTTTGAAACCACACTGTATAGTGTAATCCTGTCAAGCCCCTTGTATTACACTTACGTACATATTAAACTTGTGAGAGGATGATTTGTGGTCATACTACTGCCCTGCTGACTGAGTGACTGACTGACTGACTGAGCGGTTTGCTCATTTAATTGGTCACTCGGACACGAGAAAAAAGTTGAGGGGAAAAAAAGTCAACAACTTACAAAACTACTGCAGTCAAATTCATTCATACAAATTAAGTAGCTACATTTCTTCAGCTCATGTCTTTAACCTATACGAGCTCGCACATACATACAATGAACTGTGTACAATGCGTATCTTAAGTCATATTTATTTATTTGCACAAACGCTAAATTCCCATGTGTATTATGTGGCTTTGTGCAAATATATATAATTAAATATATGGAAAAAATCTGAGTTACACTTGAGGCAATATTCACTTGAATGCATGAGTAAATAAATTCTAAAAAGGTAAAAAAAATTATCAAGAGAAATTTTTTATCTTTACGTATATAAAGTACATACATGTAAGGGTCTTAACTATACTCATTCAATTTAATGATTTGCATGATTCGATTCACCACGTATCTATTGTATATTCTCCTACGAAGACAATCCTATTGTTACTAAAACAGTTTAAAAAGTACATATAAATGGTACTGCAAAATGTACGCGGACTGTACGGATTTTTGCACAAAAAAATACTATTTTACCTTCCATCCAAAAATTTAGCTACCTTTGCATACAAATGATTGTAAATATGTATCATACATAATTATTCTTATATGTACATACATAATAATACATACATTGAGTCTAGAAAAAAAAATGATGCTACATACCACTTACAATGCATTATTAGTACAAGTATAAGTTCACTTACCAGTAATTCGACTCAAGTTTTTCAATTCCTGACCGGCGAAACCGGCCACATGAGCACCGAGGCTGAAGCCTACTAAATGATAGTCTTGAGTTCGACTTCCAACATGATCATTCAACCAGAGGATGAGGAGGGCCACCTGAAATTCCAATTCATTAATTAATGGCCAGTCTCACAAAAGCGTTTGATTTCAAAGAGGTTTTCAATACGAGACGTGGTAATTTGATGACATGCTGCTACTATGCACAGCTCTGTAATTTGTGACTCTTCCCTTTTTTGGTACTATTTATACCTTCTCCTATGTATGTACCTCTATATGCCTATACGATGATCTACTCATAGTGACTAAGGACATGGTGCGATGAAAGAAAGCAGAGTGTCACGATGAGTTTCCAAATCTTGACATTTTTATACTTTCTCCATCACATTAGAATAGCCACTTGAGCATAGATTAGACATTAATTATCTCCTAAATTCTCAATACATGTGTGTTTCTAAAGAATCTCATGTACCTTTACATATGTACATATCCATATCAGTATCTATACATTTTGAGTTTGTATATACTTTTAGCACACATTTTTAGACTGTTCTAAAATCTAGAATGATAAAACATCATGTGTTGTGAGGATGAATTGATTGAAAGATTATTGTAGATGTAAATCTATGGAGCACTCCATACTTACGCACACTTCTTTACGACCCTAAATTATCTTCACAAACCTACATATATGTCTATCTCTCAAATAATAATTTGGTGTTAGTTCTGCTGAGGATACTTGATAAAAAGTACTTGAGGATTTTACCAACATTTACCCTTTCAGCCTTCAAGCTAAGCACACCATTGATTTTAATCTCTCTGCATATACGCACTTCCATGCGGCAATACTTCCAATCTCAAGATCATTTTAGAAAATACGCAATCTACCTACAGTCCCATACATATGATCTTGAAATGAGAAAAGTTATTGTGCGCGGTTTATCAAAAATTTATAACTCTGTCATAAAAAATACAAATTGGGATGGAACTCCTTGAAATAGCGTGCACATCATCATCTACTACTCTACTACTCCCATGTATAACAATATGTACCATTACTAATTCATAATAGGTACTATAAATTATGTATCTTCATATGAAACATAAGTGCAGAAACCTGAGCGTGCACATATTGTCATACATATATACATTACATGCATAAGTGTAGGACCTGTACATATTATACTCTACGTGCAAATAAGTAACTGGTGCTTTCCATTAATTTTGCTACGGTCAGTAAATCCTTAATGCTAAATCAGTGTTTGCGCCATTTACGACGGTGCCGGTCTAGTTTCCCTCTCCTATCCTTTTATATAATGTTGTATATTGTATACATATAGAAATTACAACTACTACCACCAACTAATGCACACGAAACGTCTCCTCTTCACCACACTTAATTAGCTTGAGCAAATTGACCATCCCATTTCCAAATACCATTTCATTTCCTCAGCCCATTCCATTGATATGAGCTTCCTTCACACGCACACATACAATATTCTACTCACTTATTAGAAACCAACAATTAGCACCAATTAAAGTGACCACCAATTTGTCCATAATTCCTATATATATACTCCTACCCAAACAGAGGAACGTCCATTTCGAAAACTCAAGCCTGAAAAAATAGTTTCCATTACATCATTGCGTGCTATAAAAGCCATGCTTATTTCCGCTACTCTATACAATATATGCACGTGTATCAAAGCGTAAAGGAGGACCAGCAATTCCCCAAATTTTCAAACCACTAAATCCATATTATCTCTTTCCATCCCATCACCTCTATACAATTAAACCAACTAGAATTTTCTCCCGTCTCAAATTCAAGAAGAGTCTGTCTTAGTAATTATACAGTTATAAATATGTACATTGTATCTGTGTATATAGAGTAAATTGCTCAAAGAAAGAAAAACCTGTCAAAATATCCGCAGAATAATGAGGGATCCTCATTTAAAAATTAGTTCACACGTAGTATAAAGGGCCAATTACCTATGTGAGTCTGCTCCTTCATTCATACTACTACTAATAACAGGTGATAATGACGGTGGTGCGGTAGAAGAACAAGTAAGTGGCTTAGTTAGAACAAATTATTTAGCAATTTTATTTTCGAAAGGTGTGATAATTATTATTTTCTAAACAAACAACAACAGCGGACCAACGTCCATCTCACTCAGGATGAGTAACTAAATAGGTGAACAAAGTGAACATAGTATAGGCAAGAAAATGTATGGGAAGCAATTATTCATGTGTGCTCTCATTCACGTTAGGATTTCGTAGGCTCTTGTTGTTGTTGTTGGTATATGGTAAAGCCCAGGGAAAGAATAGAACATGAGAATAATTAGCAATGGCCTTGCATTACTCATTACAGAAAATGCAATAGCCATAAATAAAAAAAGAAGTAAGAAAAAAAAGATTTCTATTTTATTTTGTCACATATGCGTGTATATATTTATGTACTCATCCAGCTACTTAAAGGGTGTACATATAGTACAAGACTCTTTAAAGAGAAAGAGCCCAAGAGAGGGATCATTGAAGGAGAAGAGATAGCAAAGTGGTAAATAAATAGGAGAAGCGTTTCACTTTTTACGCGCTCTTACTCATATTGTTGTTGTCCAAGAACTCGAGACATATTTTCCTTGCAGATCTTCATACCAACGTTACAATACACCTTCATAGTACAAATTATGTATATACATATATATATATATAGTACACATGTAAAAAGAGATTTATGAGAACAAGAAGAAGCAGGAGCAAGCAAGGAGGATGCTTACCCTCGAGGAATGAATAATAAATATATGCTAAAGTCCTATAAATGCCTATGTACTATTTAACTCTGTAACCGCAGCAGAGGAATGGAAGATCTAATTTAATTTCTATTATTACAATATCCTTGATTTTCATGAGGATTTTCTGAGTAAGCTGATAAGTGATGTGTGGATTTTTTAGAAAAATTACACCAAATCCCTCACCTGTTTCCCCACCAGTCGAGTATTGACGGCAGCTCTCACATAATTTGGCATAGCAGCTCCATTCTCCCAGTCCACACAGATTATATTACATTCCACCTGTAAGTAAGGAAATTACAGCAAGGGATAAAATTATATATAATTAAAAACTCAATGACTGTTATTTTCAACTCCGTTAATTATCATTGGAGGACTTTAATTGCAATTTTTAATTAATCATCTCACACCACACTACAAATTCATTTGGAAGGGGAAAAATGACCGATAAAAATATACATTTGACCTAATGAGTAATCAAGACCAGCTAAAAATGTAACAATAATTGTGCTCGTTTCTTATACTATCATAGATATATATGTACTTGTATGTATATATAGCTGTATTTATATATAATAATAAATTACTATTATCCGCAGACCTAGATTGATTCTGGTTTTTTCACAATGAATAATAATTAGATATTATACGGGAAAAAATCAAGTGCTCTTCTTATACCAGAACATCTGTTTAATATAGAATTATATCTATATAAATTTGTATAAATAGAATTGTACTACTTTGTAACTACTACTACTACTACCCTACGCCGGCGAAAGTTTCTATATGCGTCTCGTACTTGCACAAAATTTTAATCATTTAGTTTTTTATACACATTGTGCGATGGATCCTTTGCCAGAGATTGGTAAGTATAGAAATTGTATACTAAAAAATTGTGACAAGGAATTTAAAAATAATTTTTTCCTATAAATGAATACGGAAATATCCCTTAATTTACATGAGGAAATAGTAATGTGTAGTTGAGGAAGTGAGAAAAATAGCACAAAATTTGCTACTATAAATTCTGCAGACTGCAGAGGTAAAGCTACAGTGTACATAATAAGAAGTAATAGTGCAGGAAATCCTCAGCAACATTATTATTATTACCAAACCTGAATTGTATCTATCCCTGTGTAAAAAAAATCCTTTTAATTTATGTTTCCTTGTCATGTACCACAAATGTTAAAAGTTAATCGGGGACGTGGCTATTTTATGACAGTCAATAAACACGGTGATTTTAGATAAAAGTTTACAAGGGAGGAGATGCTTGTAAAAAGCTCCTCTCTTTTACTATGCATTTCCAAAGGATTTAAACTGGAGAGTTGGAAATGTCAATCTCTTAAATTTATCTGTCTCCTCTTATATACAAGATCCCTTGTCAATTTGTCTTGTCAACTTAAGTTTTTTAACACGCTCTGCATTAAAATAATCGTGTGCTTTCTTCATTTACAATCATTACAAATGTCTAAGATTATGTATAGCAAAAGACTACTGCTACACTTAAAAGCGTGTAAATGTACGGTCAATTCTCTGGACTACTTGTTCCCAAGTTGGAGTTGTTACTTGTATATTGATGCGGTGAGGATGGATGGATTGACATGGAAAAAGTGATGATAGGAAAAGAGGGGATTTTTCCTTTTGATGGAAATCAGGTCGAACGTGAGAGCATTGTTTCAGACATCACTTTGGACAGTAACTTTAACCGACTCAAACGACTTTAACTCAATGCTAGCACGCACAGTATTGAGAGTGTGGTAGTTTAGATACGTAGCACTATTGTATCTAATACAAGTATGGTAAAAGCTCATTAATGCATTTAAATCCTATTTCATGGGTAAATTACATGTAGAAAAAAAACTTCATCGATGAGGGTCGGCGCCATTTATCATTATATCTCTACCAATCTTGTTCAATAGACGAGAAGAAAAGTCTGACGGATGCCGATGCTTATAAGCAAATGTTGAAAGTAATTCTTAGAATAAAAGATAATACTAATTTATTTTTAAGAGGTCTTTTACTATATATTTGTGAGATTGTTACTATATATATGTGAGATTGTTGGAAATATAATAAATATAAAAAAATCTCACCACAGAGAGTAGGGCAAGACGCATTTCCGAAGCCCATATCCGATTACAGGTGGAGCCAAACCCGTGGATAATGACTTTGGTGGGGATGCTTGCATTAAAATGGGATCCATACATGGATGTGAAGTTAAAATAGGAGAAAACTTCCGGAACCTGCCGGTTTTGACGGGTGAAGAGTAGGAATTTTGTGGCAATTTCCTCTGGAGGACTTGGTAACATGTCCAGGTAGTCAAAAGGTCCTTCATCTCGGAAGCAGCCTAATTCCCCGTAACATACGATTTCCTCGTCTCTTTTAACCCTACAAACAAAAACAGAGTTGAAATAGTTAAAAAGTGTTAAAAACATCATTCAAATCTTGTTGTCTATTAGCTCTCATGGAAATCATTGGGAATTTACGAGATAAAATCTAATTTCCATTTTTTTTAAAAAGAGAAACAAACACAACAGTAAAATATTGTAATTGACTTATAATAAAAATATAAATTGTTCAACTTTTAGTTAATGGTCAATTTAATTTTACATACAGGACATGCACTTTTCCTAAGTCTATATAATAGTTTTTTTTTTGAAGGAAAAATATGGGAAAAATACATATGAAAATAAAAACCAACGGATGCAAACAATTATGGGAATCAACTTCCCGCAGTAATTAATTAGAACAATTTCTTGGTCTAATGAAGACATTTCTCTCTCTCTCTCTTGAAACGAGGAGAAAATACACGTGCCTTAAACAACTACATCATTTTTTTTTCTCTCTCTCTCTCTCTCTCTTTCAAGGAATCCCACAAGTCCCAGTGTATACATAATTGTGTGTACTAGTGCTAGTACTATATAATCAGCTTTTGAGCATAATAAGTTTCAATGTCGTTACTACTACCAGAGACAGGCCTCTCATAAAACCACAATAGAAATTTTCTCTTCATAACTTTACCGCATAGTACAAAACATCAACAAAAGAGTCATAAATAATTTCCCGACAAGAGACAACTAAAAAGTATGTGTACAGTGTACACTGTATAGATTCTCATGCTACTCCTACCTACCTGTATATCCTAACAACTGCAAAATTTATTAGAATTTTGACATCCATAGTTTTTTTTATAATCATTGTATTTTGTTAAAAATGTTATTTTAATTATGATTTTAAAATCTTTACAATAATTATGAGCATTTCTACTTGTGCGTAAAAACAAAATAAAATGTGAAAGAAAAATTGAGATCTGAAAAATTTCCTCCTTCCCTTCCTTTCAAGCAAAAACAGAGAGAAGCAAGTGCCAGGTGCTAGTAGTTCATGCTCGTATAAATTCTAGTGATAATTAAGAAACCTATCAATAAATCCTGTAAATACTTCCTTTTCTTCAACGGACGTGTACATGTGAATGGACTTGTTTACTTGACTTTTCTACTTACATAGTTCTACATACATGGCTTGTTTTTATGTGTAGTGAACAAACATAGAATTTGGATTTAGCTCTCTGAATGCATCTCCGCGTGCATTCGTGCACTATTTACCATTTGGAGAGAATAACACAACAAAGAGAGTATATAGAGAGAATGATCTAAACTAAAGACATGTAGAATGCATCACATTTATTTACTTGCATTACGAGTAAACATATACCGTCCATCTCATAATAAACATTCCCCATGCTATATGCTTGAAATTTTAAGCTGTGAGCCTTTACTTGTCACATCAGAGGGATTCAACTTTTTCATAAATATGTGACTCAATTTTGGTACATGTAGTTTTTCTATATATGTGAAATGTGACGGTAAACTTTTAATTATTATTATTATTCGTTGGAAAACAAATCCTGTGTAAAGTTGTATTTGTTTATTTTGTTATGCTTGTGGGCACGTGTGCCTTGCCCCCTGCTGATAACATTTTAATCTCAATATGCATGTACTTATACCAAGTAAATAGAAACACAAAAGCTCTCATTCTAATTTTTCTCTTGCTTAGAAAAAAAAACATGCGTATTTTAAGAGAAATAATAAATTACAAAAATATATTTTTATCGTCAGTGTTCGGAGGCTACACTGACGAGTCCCTAAAGGACGAAACAACGCGTTGTCTGTAGCTATTTTGAGGTATTTTGGGT